>OZ005740.1:158465404-158540404 GCA_963930735.1 Dioctria linearis
CACTGCATCCGAATATAAAGTTGCTCAGATCGGAAATTCACCACATAAAGTGTAAAACGTGTTTGGGAGTAATGCACCAGCATGGTTTTTAAATTTTATCATATATATTTCTGAAAAGGTATATAGTATGGACTCACGCTGAGCACATCTGGATACACACATATATTAGCTCCTTAAACATAGATATTCCCCAACTTTACCAGCTCACACGCTTTGGCAGCCGGCACGGTATGTAAGACTGGCGATACAGTGCGGCCCAGCTTTTGGAAGACCCAGAGATAGTAACGATGGGAACATGGATCCGGGAGGGAAAAATAATTACATACCTGCTACAAGCCACTGCCACAAAGAGGGTGATGACGTGACTGAGCGACACCTATATTATAGATGCATCTCTCTACAATTACTTGTCGGACATTGTACGTAGACATTACCTAATAAATATTGTACTTCAGTACCCACCAGCTATTTCAAAACACTAACTAAACATTCCTGATGAGTCCTTTGGTAGGGAAGAAACCTTGTCTCCGAAATAGCGCACACTTCGTTAAATTAGAAGCTAGTCCGCTGCGCCTTCAACAGCAGTAACCTTTTTTCCGAAGTCGGCAGCTGATTCTCACAACATGCTTGTGGATTCCCCAAAATTACTTTTCTAAGGACTATCACGCCATCCGATACATCAGCTGCACAGCCCTCTCTTACTGACCAAGTGAGCATTCTTAGTGCTGAACCTGTCATCTTCTCAGTTAACAACTTGCCCAATGTCATGACTTAGTGAACACCCATAGTGCTAAACCAGCCATTATACTAAGTTTCACAACTTGTGACAATTCATGAGATAGCGAGCGCTCACGGTGCTAAACCTCTTATTTACTTACATTTTACAAATTTAACACCGATGACCGCTAATGTGGTCTCTTCCTTTACCTGCCGAACGAACCCCCCCTTTAACTTCTCGTCGCGTCTCTATAGCTCTCCACGGCTAAGACATCTCTTTCCCTCTTTTTTTTATTAAAACAAATACTCTTCTGCGTCCCACTCAACGCATCAATGGTACTCTCTTTTTCTATTTCCATTCCATTTTGTGTATACCGCCTATTTCCTGTATGTCCCAATCTGGCCCTCATCCTTCGATGGATTATCATCCTACGACCTACTCTATACTACACGACCAACTACCTTCCGTCACGCTGATATTTCCGACTTCAAGTCTCGCACGTGCCACCATCCCAGATCTGCACCCTTTGTATCGCTTAACCTATAAACGAGGTTCGACCTTTTTTCGTTTACAACGCACTTAATAAATTTTGGAGCTAGCTTTGCTGCGAAATGCTTACTGGCGTCCGACAACACAAAAATCCGCTTAAACACTACATCGCCCACGCTGAACGCCTTAAATTGAGTTCTTTTATCAAAATACCGTTTGTTTCGCTCGCACGCCTTTTCAATACGCCTATAAATATCGATATAAAGGTTCACCAGACCTTCGAGATGTTGATTTCGTACCTAAAGCGCGTTCGCCTCACGTATTTCATCTTTTAGTATGTGATCCGATCCAAAACCTAAATATTCCCTTCCAAAGTTAAGATAAAAGGGACTAAAACCCGTGACCTCATTGACGGCCGTCCTCAAGGCTACGCCGATTTTCGCAATATACTGATCCCACTGTTTATGATTATCCGTAATATATGACCTTAATGCCGCGCCAATCACTTTGTTCCAACGCTCGGTAAAATTGCTCTGGGGGTGGTTTCTACAATTTAACCAAAACTTGGGGACATAATACTCTCGTTGAAATTTCTTAAACAGATTGCAGTCAAACTGCTTGCCATTATCTGAGATAACTACCTCGGGAACTGCGAACTCTAGAAAGATCCTTTCCTCTAAGATTTCCAGGCCAATAGTATCGTCACACAACGCTCTGCTTTGTTTTGTACACACCCAAATATCCCGACTGAGGAACATCATGACACTCCTTTAAGACTGACCCTCGACAGGACTCTGGCACGACTCTTTTCCAACGGATCTCAGTAAAGCTATTCTCTTTGATACCTTCTATAAATAACTCCTCATCTTTGATTTTCCATCTGCTCATTCGTTTAGGATTATCCCTTACCAGCTGTAACATCTCCTTATACCATTTGTCGCCTTCGATCCGAGCACAATCCAACAAGCTAAGTTCTGGTATCCTTGAGAGAGCATCGGGAACCACATTCTCCTTGCCTTTGACATGATTAACTTCGAACTCAAAGGATTGCAACTTCATCACCCATCCCGCTAGCCACCCAGATAGGTCTTGTTGTCGGAACAGCCAAGTTAGGGCGGAATGATCAGTTATTACGAAAAAATTGTAACCTTCTATATATCCACGAAATTTTTCCACCGCAAACACTATGCTCAGACATTCCTTCTCTGTGGTGGTATAGTTGATCTCTGCGCCTCTCAACTTATGGCTGGCATATGCAATTGGACGCTCTTCTCCAGCTTCCGTTTTCTGCACCAACACCGACCCAATAACGTGATTAGATGCGTCACACTGCACAAAGAATGGTTTACTAAAGTCAGGATTGGTTAATACTGGAGATTCCACCAGCTTGGATTTTAACTTTATAAATGCTTCATCTGCTTCAGAGGTCCATGTTAGAATTTTCCGCTTCTGCTTTCCCTTTGTAAGATCGTGTAAGGGTGCCACAATTGCAGCGAAATTAGGTACAAAGCGCCTATACCAAGATGCTAGCCCAATGAACCGTTTCATCTCGGTGCAGTTCCTTGGTTTGGGAAAATTGAGCATCACGTCGACCTTAGCCGGATCAGTTCTCAGTCCTTTGCCGTCCACTACAAAGCCCAAATATTTCAACGACGTCCGCGCAAACTGACACTTATCAAAATTTACTGACAAGTAAGCTTCTTCCAACCTTGTCGCCATCCAATCTAATACTTTTACATGTTCATCGAAGGTTTCCGTTGCCACTATGATATCATCAAGATATGGAAACAAGGCATCCGCATAGCCAAACAGTATATCCATCAACTGTTGTAAGCTCGCTGCACTATTACACAAGCCAAAAGGCATCACCTTAAAGTGATACCGTCCCACACCTGGTATGCAAAAGGCAGTCTTTTCTTTGGACTCGTTGGTTAGAGGTATTTGCCAGAAAGCATCTTTAAGGTCAATTGTCGTGGGATAGCGTGTTCTGTTTAATCGGGCTAGAACTCGATGTATGCGAGGTAAAGGTTACGCTGAACGCTTCGTGACTTTGTTGAGTTTGCGGCTGTCTATGCACAATCTGTCGGCGCCATTTGCCTTTTAGACCAGCACCACCGGTGAGCACCATGGGCTGAAAGACGGTTCTATCGCCTCCAGATTCAACATACGCTGTATTTCTCTGATGTACCTTTCTTGTACGGCTGGAGATACCTGGTAGCGGCTCTGCACAATTGGCTCCGCATTCCCCGTGTCTATATTGTGCTTCAACAAATGCGTTCTTCCTAACTTCCCGTCGCCTAAGTTCTTAAAACGATTCATACAAGCATTCAACTTCAGTACTTGCTACGCAGACAGAGTTTTCGCACTCTTTAATCCACAATCTCCTGATACCATTATTTCATTGAATTCCCACCTTCCGAGCCGGTTCTGCACAGATATTTGAAAGCTTTTCCAAAAGTCGACACCCAAAATAACATCTTTATTAATCGTTGGCACTGCCATTATTTTCAAGATTTTCACCATACCCTTGAATCTCACTGGAACATAATAAACCCTTGCCACGTCATGTCGCGTAGCATCGGCTGTAAAAATTGGGTTGCATTTTTCTTTGACTGCCTTCAAGTTAAGGTTTTCTAACCACTCTATCCCTTTACTACCTACTATGCTAATGGAAGCACCGCTATCCAAAAGAGCCTCTACTTCAGCACCCAAAATGCTTATACAGATATAAGGGCGTTCATCTTCTAGCTCGGTAATGGCATCATAATTCTCGTCTACTTTGAGGTATAAGGACGGCTTCCTCCCGAAACTGGCCCCGTCCTCAATCTTCCAGTTTCGTTGATGTTTTCCGTTCTAGCAGTACTGAGTGTGGTCTGATTTGAGTCTACCTGTAACTCATTTACTTGTCTGCTATTACTGTTACCTTCGCTCACTTCCTGATACCCTCTCCTCTGACTCCCTCCTTGCCTAGGACGATTAATGTTCGGTACGAAATTGACGTGCCTGTCGGTTTTGCCCGGAAACTGGTACCCTGCACTCCCAAAACTAGGATCATTTCGCCCAAATCTATTGCCTACTGGCGGTAGTGATACATTTCTGAACTGTAAATTACGTCCTCTAGTGTTAGTGTTGAAATTATCTAAATTACGCCTCTCATTCCTATTAGGCCCTTCATACGCACGTGATCCCCCATTATTTCGGGCGTAAAAATTGGCATTCACTTGCCTTGTTTGTGCTATGTTTATGTTATCTTTGACCTGATCTTCACCCTCTTCAATTTTCCTGCAAGATCTTTCTAGTTCTTCCACCGATTTGAATTCAATAAGGGCTAAGGCTCGCACGTACGTGGGTAGCAGATTCCGCCGAATTGTTCTCACTCTTTCTTCCTCAGTCAGTGGATGCGGCAAACGCATAAATAAATCTTCAACTGCGGATATGAATTGTGCAATAGTTTCGTTCTCTAACTGCTTCCTCTCTTTAATGTGTCTCAGAACCTTTTGCACGCTATTTAGCGGCTCAAATTCTTCCAGAAATTGTTTAATAAAGATCTTATAATTTGTAAGTTGATCGCGCTTCCTGCGATACCATCTCAACGCGGAACCTTCCAAGACATCAGCTAACGACTCTAACACTTCTACGTCCGATACTCTCCTGGACCTGGCAAAGTCAGCGACGCGCTGTAAAAATTCTGACGCAGACTCTTGAGGACTGTCTCCAGAAAACTTGATGGGCCATTTGTAAAGTTCCGGACTAATTTGGTTATTGCGACGTACCGAACTTGGTACCAGTAAGGATGCACTCATCTCTTCATCGCTGTCTACAAGGCTTAACGAGTTTATTCGCGCAGCGAAATTTGATTTATTCAAGATGGCTCGTGCTACCCTACCTCTTTCGTCACTATCATTTTCTTGCTGGTTTACCTCACTTTCTCCGGTAGCCAGCTTCTCATTAAAATTCACACTACTTCTGGCTTTCTTATTTTTTAAACTTTCATCTTTCCAGATCTCATATTCAGCTCTTTCTATCTTAGCCCTAAGAACCTCAATACTGGCCAATAAAATATCCCGCATAGCCTTAGCTTCTTCATCCTCCCTCACGTCTACCCTCATTACGCGGAATTCTAAATATCGCGCTCTCACCGCCAATTTTTCGAGCATTACGCTATCATCCGTCTCAGCTTCTGTGCTTAGCACCGCAAACCAATTATCCGCTTCTTTCAAATCTTCGACGTGGGGTAAATAGGATTTGATCTGTAGTACTTCCACATCCTCTTTAGATTCCCTGATCAACTGTTTGCGCCACCAATCTACCTTTCCTTTCCTGGTGTAATCAATAGGACGAACCCCTCTACATTGCATTTCGTATGCAATTTCGCGGTCGGCGAAAAATTTGGCGATTTCTCCAAACGACATTATCAATGTATACTAGACTTTGGTTGTGAGAAAATAATTCGACGAGTATGTGTATTGCTAATGGCTCGGTTACTGAATTAAACGAATTAACCTATTGGTTTTGAAGAGTTTCCCATTGTGTGCCAGTTCTTCTTATTTATTTTTTTCTTTATTTAAATATAGCATTTTCAACACAATTTTACTTAAATGAAAACGCACATCGTCTTTACTGCAAATCCAAATAAAAATTTCGATTACGAAAATTTTCAAGACAAAAAAACAACAGAAAATGTCACTTAAGCTAATTTGTACTATTTTTTTATTTCCCGAACAAGAAACGGAAAATTCAGCACTTGTCACTTCCGCATAAAGATATAAAATTACACAGACACCCATCAACAACTCAACATGACATTCAACAAATCACACCCCTTTCCGTATAAGAATTCTCCCAAAATTCAAATTAAAAATTCAATAAGTTTGAAAAGGGAAGGTAATATCAAAGAATAGGTAATATCCAACCAACGTGGAAAAGGCATGCCTATAGCGGCCGAAGTAACATACGAGCTTATACTAGGCGGAATTATTGTACCCCGTTTTGTGTAAATCTATCAATAAAACAAAATTGTTTGTTTTTTGTTAGCCAATTTGTTTCGAAAGCTAAGTATTTCAAATAAAATTTTTTATATATATATACATGTATATAACATCCAGAGCGATAGATTTTCCATATACCAAAAGAAATTTAACCAGGAGGTTGGAACGCTGTGTTGGTTGCGGTAGTTGGCAATTAATTTGATACCTCACCTATATATTTGACTATTCTCTAGTTCACGCAGTCCTACATATATATATTATTTTTTTCCATAAGGTCTCATGTTACTTCACTGGACTGACCTACTGGAGCAAGTTAGAACACTTTATGGCTTCAAACAGTTGCTACTCACGCCTTCAAATAGTCGAGACACTCCTGCCACAAAGGTACATAGCTCAGCTTAATCGGAAATTCCTGGCAGCACCTAGAAGTGCCCTTAGCATCTATGGGTGCTACTTAACAGACTTCGGGCTATCACCACAATACGTCCATTAAGAAAACCCTTAACTTAAATCAACTAATGAAATTCAAATAATTCAAGTTAGTCTGCTATATGCAGGTAGCCGTCGCACAAGAGGCTAGCATTGTACTATCCAATTTATTCAAAATGGACTAATAGGCCCGCATAACACTAGTGGTTAATCACGCAAGAGCTGTGCATCTATTTCTATATCGGTGGACCAAAAAAAAAACAAAGTTATGCGAAGGCTAAGAAGACTTAGGTGATCGTTGAGCAACATACATACATCAGCTGCACAGGTTCGAGCTTTTGAAAGTTCAGTGTTCCGTACTTCCTTAAATCTTAATAGAAAACGTAATCTTTAATCAGGCTCGGATGCAGGACGTGCTGCTAAAGCTAGATAGTAAAGCACGCTGCATATAGGCAAACCGGCTACAGCCTTTAACCTTCGGTAGTATTGAGAAGCCCCTTTTAGAGCCGCTTCATCAGAATATCATATTAGGAGCCCAAGCTCACAATAAACACATACGAAAGTTCCGTCAAGCTAAAAACTTTTTTTTTGCTCCACACACAACTTATAAATGTAGAACTCGAGGTTTTGAGATTACACCGATTTTCAAACTCAAGAAGAAAACGGTTTTGAACGATGTAAGTTTTTCCAAGTTGATAAAAGTTCTAACCTGAGTACCTGCTTATTCTAGAACTACTGTTATTGACAATTGCCAAATTTTAAACCCAACGTGAACTGTCCATTAACACTCAAGATCCCGGTTGAGCCCCCATTTTGTAACTCAAAATCGTTCTTTATTCTTTAAATTAACGAGCGAGAAGGACCACCTGGTTTAAAACTTGATCATTGCTTGTTCAATAATATATTCTTTATAAAATTCAATATAATTTTCCAGATTAAGCACTACTTAATTAACCTTAAATTAAATATAATTAAAATACCAAACCTAAGTACAACTAATTATCCGTTATGCCGATCCCATGTAGTGACGCTCACAAAATGTACCGCTATTTCCACATTTGGACCGTTGTTCCACTTGTGACGCTTTCTCGTAACACTGTATAAATTCGGCTCCTTACTTCCATCCTTATAACCTTACGGCTCTAGGGCTTCTCCATTTGAACCTGCTTTCACATTAACTTCTTTTTCTTCTTGCATAATACTTTTTACCGTGGTGCCCTTCTAATGAAAATAAACAATATTTTAGACATGCCCTACCACATGCTGCCACTCCGCCTTCATTGCCGCGCTTACCTAACTTTTTCTCGCCATCCCGCTAATTTCAGGTGAGGCTCATACGTCTTGATCTTCTCTGGTTTCCGCAATTTTCTTCTTCAGCACTATCATCCTTTGCACTTTGATCTGCCTTATTCTTGTACTTTCCTCTTCTCTATTGTGGTGCCTTTCTAATATAATACAACATTTTAATATGCCTGAGCACTTCCCGCCATCTCCTGGTGCCATGCTTACGTAGCTTTTTCTTGGCATCCCGCTCACTGAAATTTCGTTAAAGCCTCACCTTTTTCCAATTCTTACGAAGAATGGAACACTTAACTTTCACGTTCCACTAATAATTATTGCAATACTTTCTTGGCAATCTATTCTTACACCACAATTACGGCGTCACCTCTTTGCCCTTCAATCTTCAACTTAACTTCTGACGGAAACTCCACCATTTCACTTTTCGGAACCAACTTCGAATGTCGTCGGGTCAGTATTGAAAGCGCCCACACTTAAAGTCGTGCCAACACTGGGATCATCCTATTACACTAGGTGCTACCATTGCTCTCATACAAATTCTCTATGCTCACCGTCACTTCAACCCTAATACAATTCATTCTCACGGTGACATCTAATTTCTAATAGCAGTGCTTTTATCAATAACGTAATAAGAACAATATTTCATTTCACTGTTTCGAATATAATTTACATACTTAACACTGTAACCATATCTATCATCACGTCGGTTCGAACTTCTACTACATCGGAAAAACTTAAATCTATTCTAATTTAAACTGTACGGGACTACTATCGAATTTGACAATTCGCAATGACAAATGAGGGTATTTACGTTCGTCACTGCCTCGGTTTAGTTTACTTTTGTACTTATTCCTTTCATTATTAATAATAATATTTTGACGTCTACTTATTTGTCGTTTCTGTGCATCCCGCTTGGTGATTTATAGGTAAATCCGTTCATTTATTGTGAGTTTAATCATTAAAGACCGCAAGGTCTCACCAGCAAAACATTCGGATTAAATTAATGCACAATCTTTTTAGCGTTTACAGAATTTTGGTTTTATTTATAATTTAACTGGATGCTAATCAGATCTGGTCGCATGTGTTTATGTGAGCATGAGGACCTTTTGAAGAGTCTAAATTATCCGCTTCTTAGATCGTCTTGTTGGTGTGAACCATGCTCGTTACTGTTGTTCAAATCCAATTTACTTAATTTCCATCGATTTTGATTTTAGTTGGCAATATGTATTTGAGATATCCTAATTGAATGACAACCCGTTTTGATCTACTATCACCGATGCCAGCCTACGTTAAACGAAATGAGTAATACTGATACTTGTTTCAATTCTCAGGACATAATCCCTGCTGTAGAGCCCGAATCGAACTGTTCTACATTTCAGTTGGAAGGGAACTTAAGGATTTATTTCCAAAAAAAGGTACAAAACTGCGAACGATTACGCTTACCATAACCATTATGAGTAGAAGTTGAACTTAACACCTGAAATTCTTGGTCTCGAGGAGTTTAATTGCGATCAGTTGACTTCGAGTATCATTGAGCCGATCAAATTGGTACCAATTAATTCTTTACCTTATTTAAACTAAACTACACTTGATGCTTGCAGAGAATTGTCGGAGTACCGATTATCTCCAAATTTAGGAATTGTAGATGAAGAATCCTGTGAAAGTATTCGTTTGAGATCAACACTTGTGAAAGGTTAACGACGTTCAGCGTTGCAATCAAGCAGTTATTACAAAGCCGAGTATTGTTTTGTTTCGCAGAATACCTACTTATAGGATAGGGTGGGGGATCTTTGAATCACTGTGCTACATCTTGCACATAGAGAGTCTGTTGCCTGCACCAAACTTGCAGACACTGCTTACTCTGGATTATTGGTAATCGAACATCTTAATTATGTTCTTCCGAACTCTGTGGAGTAGGTTGCCTTCATGGCCACCGCAAGTACTATTCTGATTGGAATTTGAAAGGCCATGTTGACTAGATGATATCTTGAACACTATTGATTTGATACATTCGTATGCTTCCAACTATTCTTTTGATGTTAAGCGTGATAGGTCTAAAGACTTTTATACCAATCACAGTGACCTGAACGAAGTTTCGCTACGCACCCTGAGACTAGTACTCCAGAGAAGCTTGAATGGACGCTTTAACTTACATGAGCATTTATAGAGTTTACGAGCTGCTTCACCCATCTTGACGTTATGGTCTACCTTGGTCTAACGATCTTCACTTGTAACGACAACGTCTGTTACAGACAAGCCTAGAATTAGATAATAGATTACTCACCATAATTAAGATCATGCAAGAAGAAAATTTCAAAGATGATCTATCTCAGCTACAAAAATTAACGGAGCTAAATAAATCTAGCCCACTTATTAGCCTTGCTCCATTTTTAGACGATCAGGGGATCATTCGAGTCGGAGGAAGATTAGAAGCATCATCTCTGTCATATGATGCCAAGCATCCCATGCTCCTGCCCTATAATCATCCATTTACAAAACTTTTAATGACCGACATCCACAGGAATCATCGTCATGTCGGCCCACAAGCTCTCCTGGCAATAACCAGGCAACAGTTCTGGCCAATAAAAGGGAAAACCATCACACGCTCCATAGTGCAAAACTGTGTCCGATGTATCAGAAGCAACCCGATAATGCGAACACAGTTAATGGGGAATCTTCCAGCTACCCGAATACAACCGGCACGACCTTTACTAACTCAGGTGTTGATTTATGTGGGCCAATATGGACGAATTTTCATCTCAGAGGGAAGAAACCTCAAAAAAGTTATGTTGCAGTGTTTTGCTGCTTTGCCACCAAAGCAGTGCATTTGGAAGTAGTGAGTTATCTAAAAACGAACGCATTTATTGGTGCTCTGAAACCTTTCATGGGCAGAAGGGGGCACTGCCAGAAGTTATATTGCGATAATGCTACGAATTTTGTTGGCGCGAGAAACCAACTACAAGAACTACTGGATAGCATCTTCGCAGACAAGGCGAGAGAAGAGATCGAAACAAGGTGCAATGCAAGCGGAATTGACTTCCATTTCATACCGGCGCGAGCTCCCCATTTTGGAGGTCTATGGGAGGCAGCCGTTAAGTCAGCCAAAAACCTACTCTAACGCAGCTTAGCTTCAGCTTCAGTTACGTATGAAGAGCTGGTAACGGTCATGATTGAAATAGAAGCAATACTCAATTCCAGACCAATTACATCCATGTCCTCTGATCTAAATGATTTCACGGCTTTGACACCTGGACACTTCTTGATCGGTGAGCCCCTCACGGCCTCTATTGATACCAGATGTGAAGAAACAAGAATAAGTCTTCTCAAACGATGGCAACTAGTGACTCACATTAAACAGGAGTTCTGGAGGCAATGGTCAAGAGCATATCTCAACCAACTGCAGCATCGTGTTAAGTGGAAGTAAAGCTGCCAAAATGTCCAACCAGGTACTATCGTGATTATACAGGAGGATAACTTGCCAGCACTCAAATGGCCGCTAGGAAGAATTGTGAAAACATTCAAGTGCAATGATGGTCTTATCCGAGTAGCCGACGTTCGAACAGCAAATAATAAATTACGGCGACCTATACACAGGCTCGCTCCACTGCCTATAGAAGACGATAACGAAGATAGATCGGCTAGTCATGATGATCAGGACAGAGAAACAAACAAACAAGACACGTCACTCGTACGGTTCTGCACTAAGAACACTTCTCTTAATCTGTATGATTCTACCCATTATCAGAGGACAGCCTATTGAAACATCCCCTTTCACACTACAACCTGGGTTATATTTTGAGAATATCGGCACGACAAACATAATATTGTTACGAGCGTGGCCTTAGTTCGTTATTTAAAACACAATATTTCAGATATAATTCAAAAGTTCTTTCTTTATTTAACTTTAATGTTTACTCTCACAAATTCACAAATAATTATCAAATCAACTCTTTATTTATCGCTAGTACTGTACTTCTAATTATCGCAATCCAAATAGTTTACTTCGTTCACTTCGCTGTCTGAAATAATACTCCGCCTCCTAGCTGTCAGAGCGCCGTATTTATACTCTACGAATTATCCTAGAACCTTCCTGAATATTCCGTTCTCCGAACCCAAAGTTTACTAAGATGACACTAACCTAAAGTTGCTTCCATTCCTAACAGATGTCGCTTGATTCACTTTGTGGCACGTAACACTGCCCCCTTCTTAAAATTTGTTCGTCCCGAACAACGGATGGTCCACGGTCTTGGTGCTCTCCGTATTGACCCAAGCGATCTAGATGAACGATTTTTCTTTTGCATCTTGTACCGTGCTAATTCTTGTATGGCATGTTATTAATTTTAGTTTTAACTGCATACGGTCTCCCCCAGTGTTGTGATAACTTTGGAGAACGTCTCCTGGCCTCATGCACATCAGCTAATCGTTGTCTGAGCTTTGTTACGTAGTCTTCTGGTTTCTTTTGTTCGCCTTTGGGTATACCAAACTTGAGGTCGCTAGGTAAGCGCATTTCCTTTCCGAAAATGACCTTAAATGGGCTTTGTCTGGTCATATTGTAAACAGCTGATATATAAGCCATTAGAAATATAGGAATATGTCAAAACCAATCGCGCTGATTATATTTGAAGACCTTCCTGAGATGTTTGATTAATGTTCTGTTGAAATACTCTTCCATGCTTTGATTTTTCTTTCGTCTTTTATCTTTGATTTCTTTGTCCTAAAATTTCTTGCCCTTTTGATTGCTTTTGTCATCCTTTTCATTGCCGCCTTTGCGCTTCTTATTATCATCATCGTTGGATTTCTGTCCTTTCGTCTTTCGACTTTCGTTATCATCATTGTAGTTATCGTCATCTTTGTCTTCCATCCGCCCGCAATGTTTCCATTCAGGATTGCATGGACGTTGTGAAAAAGCTTCTGCATTTCCGTGGATACGTCCTTTGCGGTATGGAATTTCAAAGTCATGAGGTTGCAGTCTAGTCTCTCCACAGAAAGCTTGCTCTCTAGCTCGCCATCTTCTCCCTTCTTCTTCTGTTGTTTGCATTCGTCCTCGTTTCCTACAGTCGTTTTGCAGGTGTCCCAGTCTACTACATTTCCAGCATCGAATGACACCACGCGAAGGAGTGATCTCTGATAACGGTATTCTGCTGTGAGTCTGCTGCCCAGCTCGATATCTTTGCCCATCTCGATATCTCTGCCCTCCTCCTAGCACTTCCATTCGTCGGCGTGTTCTGCAGTCCCTTTGGAGGTGTCCTGGTCTATTACAATTCCAGCATCGCAGAATACCGCGTGAAGAATTGCTCTGTGATGGCTGCATTCTATTACAAGTACATTCCTCCACCGAAATTTCTCTCACTCGTACTGCACTTCGAGAAGCTTGCCTGGCAGATTCATACGCTAATGCATACGCTAGTGCTTCTGCTGTTGATTTCTTTCCTGCTAGCCTTAACGCTTGTTGTAAATTTTGATCTGCAATGGCGTTCACAAATGCTTCTGCTGCCACTTCATTAAAGAAATCCGCATTTACGCTAGAGTACGAATGATAAGCTAATCTTTCGACATCACCCTGCAGTTGTTGTAGTGATTCGCCATGCTTTTGAATCCTGTTGCGTAGCTGTAGGCGATATACTTGCTGCATGTGTTCATCTCCATAACGTAACTCTATCGCCTGTACTAATGAAGTATAATCACGTTGCCTTTCTATCGGTATAGTTTGTAAAAGCTCTGATGCAGAACCTCGAAGTGCTAATACCAGAGCTGTAGCTTTGTCTGCATCATTCCATCCGTTTACTTCGGAAGCAGCCTCGAATTGTCTCTTGAAAATATGCCACGAATTTTGTCCATCAAATATTGGAGGTTTCATTCTGCCTGCATTGGATATTTCAATTCCTTCGTGCCGTGGTTGTCGATGCTTCATCTTCTCCAAATCTGATTTAAAGTTGTCAAGCTGTTCGGTGACTTTTTGTTGAACTTCCGCCACTTCTTGCTCGATTCCTTCAATTTTTAAATTTTGTTCGTCTAACGAGTTTTTCAGGAAATTCTTTGGTTCCTCTGAGCGATTTTCTAGACAATTCTCCAGAGAACTCTTTTGTTCATCCAAACGCGTTTCCAGTGATTTCTTCTGTTCATTTAAACGGGACTCCATGGAATTCTTTTGTTCATCCAAACGGGTTTCCATATATTTCTTGTGGTCCTCGAGAGAATTCTTTTGTTCCTGGAGAGAGTTCTTTTGTTCGTCCAAACGGGTTTCCATCGATTTCTTGTGGTCCTCGAGAAAATTCTTTTGTTCCTGGAGAGAATTCTTTTGTTCGTCCAAACGGGTTTCCATAGATTTCTTGTGATTCTCGAGAGAATTCTTTTGTTCATCAAAACGAGCTTCCATTTTGCTTATTAAAGTACTTAAAAGCTGTTCTATGTTCATTGCAGGCTCTTCCTCAATTTCTGGTTCTTCTTCGAAAACGAATGTCTCAGGATTCTTTTCTTCCTCTATCAAAGCTTGTCTAAGTCGCTCGACTAGAACATTCTTTAGGTCAGTCGTTTGTAATGACCGCTTCCCCAACTCCACTTTCAATTCCTGTATGCGAAGCTCCTCTAGCTTGCGTCCCAGTCTTGCGTCTTTTGTAATTCACTCACAGTTTAATATAAAATTATCTTTCGGAATTTTTACACACGATTTCACAAAATTAATCACTCTTTGAACTTCAAATTCAAATGCCACCACATTATTTCGCGATTTTATCCCACTTCTGACACCAGTTGTTACGAGCGTGGCCTTAGTTCGTTATTTAAAATACAATATTTCAGATATAATTCAAAAGTTCTTTCTTTATTTAACTTTACTGTTTACTCTCACAAATTCACAAATAATTATCAAATCAACTCTTTATTTATCGCTAGTACTGTACTTATAATTATCGCAATCCAAATAGTTTACTTCGTTCACTTCGCTGTCTGAAATAATACTCCGCCTCCTAGCTGTCAGAGGGCCGTATTTATACTCTACGAATTATCCTAGAATCTTCCTGAATATTCCATTCCGTTCTCTGAACCCAAAGTTTACTAAGATGAAACTAACCTAAAGTTGCTTCCATTCCTAACAGATGTCGCTTGATTCACTTTGTGGCACGTAACAATATCAAATGAATGGAACCTTGTAGTTTATTATGAAATGGAGACATACTGGAACGATTTTCAAGCAATTATAAATAGCACCAAAACCCTAGATCACATATGCACTCAGATAAACTTTCTCTTTATGCTAAAACAAACGAGTTTGTGTGTCAAACTAGTTAACCAATTCAATCGTCTGCAAGAGGAAATTTCTACTGATAATGAACTCCTACACGCCAAAACTAAATCTACTACAACCAAAAGAGGTGCTGTTAATATCTTTGGCAATGTGGCAAATGCCCTGTTCGGCGTACTGGACTCGGAATATTCAGCAGAGATGTCTAACACTATTGATGACATAAAGGAAAATGAAAACCGTCTCCTCACACTACTAAAAAATTAGACGGCTTTGATAGACTCCACAATAAATATAATGAAAACTGATCAAGAAAGTGGTGACAGAAAGTTCCAAGAAATAGATGATCGCCTTGACCAGATAAACCTGCGCATAAATAATAGCAGTGAAGGACTGTATCAGCAGAAAGCGATGGAACTGTTTTCTTCATTAGCAATGGAACTGACTCTGATGACGTTAAACTTTCAAAAATCACAATCAGCAATAATAGACACTATCACCGACACCCACCATGGAAGGATTAATCTCATGCTCTTTCCCCAAGGCAATTAGCTCAAGAGCTTACTATCATCAAGGGCCATTTACCCACATCTCTTCAATTACTAGCATCCCAGGATTCTATACTACAGGTCTATCGCTTGATGACAATAGAGGGCCGAGTCGTTGAAAATTGTGTTATCTTTCGATTGAGACTATCTCTCGTAAACTTAGAGAAATTCGAATTATTCCGAGTCACTCCCATTCCAGCATGATCAATGAAACACTTGTTGCAATTAACCCAGCATCAGCGTTTCTAGCAATTAATATGCATCGAGATCAATATCACCCATTGACTAAGCATCAGCAATAATCGTGTCTACAAACTGATGAAACTATCTATTTATGCAAGCAGTTTCATCCAATCTATCGAAGAGGAGCAAATGTTAGCCTGTGCGAAATTGATCTGTTTCATCACAGGGAAATCTCACCTACATGCGATCTCAGAAGAACCAACAGTAACCCAGTATGGATACAGTTATTCCACCCAAATCAATGGATCTACGCTTTCAGGGAGAAGACTACAGTCAACGTCGTATGTGGAAATGATGTATCTCAAATTTCAATCGAAAGTTCCGGTCTCTTGAAGCAAACTGTGTTATCAGGCAAGAATTCTTGACGATCCAAGGGCATCATGTATATCCAACTACCAGCAAATTGTCCTACACACGTGTCGGAAGCATTCCCAAACCCATAAGCCTCGATCACCTTCCAATGATACAACAACACAATGCCATAGCGATCACGCTAAATTAGCAGAATTGAGAGCCCTTCAGCAGGAAGTTGAAATGCAGGATATAAGAGAACTCCCAAATAAATTTCACGCACACCAGGTCCATCACTACACGGTAGGATATCTAACACTGTCCCTGGCAATCATTATTACAATTTTTGGAATCATTTGGAAATGCAAAACAATTAAATCATGCTGCAATACATCTAAGCCACCTATACCCAGCCCGAGACGAGTTACAACCCCAGACTTCAGGGTAAACATTAACAGTTGAACAAGGTATGTTCAACCCGGGGGAGTATGTTATGACCCAGATCTTAATTATTAAGTTAAAAATTAAACTAGTATTACTAATTCAAGATATTCAAATTCAGTTTAATCATGATAAACCAAGAATTTCATTTAGTCTAGCGTAAGCATTTTAAAGGGTTATTATTCTTAAGTTTATTGAACCGTGAGCAATGCCAATTTCCATTTTTTCGCTTACATGCAGTTTTTACAATATTTACGCCAGGAGAATTACTGCTGGGTCAGCATTCTCACTGCGGTGAATTATTAATCGCTCAAGTCGATGAACCCTGTTTCTTACAGGTCAATCTGTGTATTTATTTGTTAATATTGATTACGCATGTTCAATTTTGTTATAAATATATTGAATGAAATAAATAATAAGATCAGTTTTGTTATAATCGACAATCAGTGCGTTTCTATTAATTCAAGTCAGAACGGTCAGCTTTTCAATCATTCCCCATTATCTTTGGTATTGATACAAGCATCGATATTCAATTCTACAGCGGTCTAGATTGTGCACCTGGGCCTATACATCTCAGTTAAAGCAAAAGAGCTTTAACTTATACAAGCTCCTTATAGATGGATGTGCCCCAAATGTATCAGCTCATACGCTTTGGCAGACGGAATGGTATGTAACAATGGCGATACAGTGCGGCTCAGCCGCATAACATAACTACATACCTGCTACAAGCCACTGCCGCAAAGAGGGTGATGACGTGACTGAGCGACACCTGTATTATAGATGCATCTCTCTAAAATGACTTGACGGGCATTGTACTTGGACATAACTTAATCAATATTGTACTTAAGTACACACCGGCTATTTCAAGACACTAAGTAAACATTCGTGAGGAGTCCTTTGGCAGGGAAGAAAGCTTGTCGAGTGAGCCTAACTAAGTCTTCACGACTGGCCTTAATCGCCTTCTGACATATACAACTGACAGACTTATACAGAATACATTTCCTCAAATATTTTATCACAACTGCCTATTTACGTAACATGTTTTAAGTACTCTAATTTTCCAATAATTTTGCACACTGCATCCGAATATAAAGTTGCTTATATCGGAAATTCACCACATAAAATGTAAAACTTGATTGGGAGTAATGCCCCAGCATGCTTTTTAACTCTTGTCATATATATTTCTGAAAAGGAATATAATATGGACTTAGGCTGAGCACATCTGAAAACACAGATATATTAGCTCCTTATATATGGATGTGCCCCAACTTTATCAGTTCATACGCTTTGGCAGACGGAATGGTATGTAAGAATGGCGATACAGTGCGGTTCAGCCTTTGGAAGACCCAGAGATGGTATGGATGGGAACGGGGAACAAGGTGGGGTTTACAACATCAGGGGAGGACCTTGCCATTCAAGTCTCTTGCTATGCAATTCTTCTCTCAAGACCGTCCGTACGTGACGTACAGTCACATCCTGCCCGAGGTGTTCCTACACAGGCAGATGGAGTCATCCCCTGGGGTGAACTAGATGTCTGACTGAATACGGCGGATCTAGAGAGGAAAACTCGATAAAACCCGCGATCTCATGTGTAAACAATCGTGCCTATGGGATGAATGGCAGTGCGTGAGTGTGTCTTATAGCGATGAACTCTGGATACCAGGCGACCTCCAGTTTCAGTGGCTGGTGTAACACGGGCACCGTCCAAGTGGGGCCCGTGAGCTAGCTTTGAAGCCGATGCCAGTGAAGGAGACCGATAAAGGATCCAAACGGAATCGCTACGAGGACTCTTCTCCTAAACCTACACAGGTCAAAAGGATGAGGACTGAACAGGGTGAAGAAGCAGAAAGGCAGCAGGAGCACTCCAAAAAGGAAATAGCTCCCAAGTCCCTGTCCTACATACAAGTGGTTGCAGGAGTTAAAATGGGAATCCTCTCAGCAAACTTCCCCGAAGAAATGCTTAGGGAGAATCAAATTATATCTGGCTATAGAGCGATCCTGGGCAAGATTCTGAAGATGGAGAATGTCCGACTGAAGCCGGCATTCCTTGGATATAGTGCCAGACCAGGATGGCTAGTTCTCACTTGCTCTGACAAGGCTACCTCGGAGTGGCTAAAGCAGATAGTGGGTGAGATAACACCATGGGAAAATGCCAAACTAAGGGCTGAAGAGGAAAGTGATGTTCCTCTTGGAAATATCTTAGTTGGCTGTTTCCCCGAAAGCACAGAGATGCCTGCTGACGAGTTACTGCGTTACGTAGGTGCCCAAAACCATGAGCTCAAAGTAGCTGAGTGGAAGGTCTTAAGGAAAGTGACTGAGGGAGTTGTCTCACAAGTCATTCTCTCAGTGGACCAATGCTCGGCGGAAAGGCTCAAGAAGTTAAGCTTTAAGATTAACGTCCTTTTTAGGCAGGTACAGCTGCTTAGGCCGGAAGGAGACCTAAAACTGCAAAAGGAGCAAGGAAAAACAGCAGAGGCCAACCCAAAGGCTGAAGCGTCCAAGACTGCACTTCGGACATCTGGCCTAGCAGCTGCGGTCGCCTCAACTTCGGGCATAAGTCTCGAGAGTAATACTGGGGCTCCTGAGAAACTGAAAGTTGCTGAACTAGAGCCAACAAGGGCGATAATCCAAATGGGTACCCCAAAAGAGGTAAAAAAATAGCCACAACTACCTGTGGACTTAACAACCCGGTAATTGTGACACCCTTAATACCAGAAAAGGGAAGGGCAAAAAATGGGAACGAAAAAGAGTCCCGAAAAGCTAAGTCTTTCACAATGACTGAAAACAGGAGTGATATCAAGCTACTCCAAGTGAATCTTCATCATGCAAAAGCTGCCTGGGATGTGCTTTGCAGAAGATTCATTAGGGGTGGTATAGATATAGCACTCCTGCAAGAACCCTGGGTTCTTGGAAGTCAAGTGAAAGGGCTTCGGGCTAAACAAGGTAAGTTAATCTATAATAGGAATCATGACACCCGACGGGTGGCAATCCTTTTTAAACCTAATATTAACTTCCTTCCTATTACAGAACTAATATCTCGGGACCTAGTGGCTGCCCTAGTGGAGGTGCCAACAGACAAAGGCAAACATGAGGTGGTAATGGCCTCAGCCTACTTCCCGGGTGATACGGATACACCTCCTCCAGAGGAGATTACAAAACTTCTGGATTTCTCCCAAAAAAGGAATAAATCCTATATCATTGGGTGTGACGCAAATGCCCACCACATTGTATGGGGAAGCAGTGACACCAACAGACGAGGTGAGTACCTTTTTGACTATTTAGTTAAAAATAACATAGACATAGCTAATATAGGGAATGAACCAACATTCTGCAACGCCATTCGCCAAGATGTGCTGGACTTAACTCTCATCAGCCCAAATGTGGCGGATGACATTGCAAACTGGCATGTTTCAAACGAAGTCTCAATGTCGGACCATAACCACATCAGGTTCGATATTAGGACTACCTCTATGCATAGGGAGGAAATAAGAGTTCCACGTCTCACTGATTGGAATTCCTACAGGGAATACATCAGAATGGGTCTAGAGGAGCTCGAAAACGGTCAAATTGAGAGCCGCATGGATCTAAACCGTAGCTCCTCCCAAATGCATAGATTGGTCATCTACTTCTATGAACAAAGTTGTCCTGTTAAACAAAGGGCAACAACGCGAGCTGTGCCCTGGTGGAACAGTGAACTAGATAGATTAAGAGCCAATTCTAGAAGGCTCTTCAACAAGACAAAAATAACAGGTGCTTGGAATGAATACAAGCGCGCCTTGACTGAGTACAATAAAGAGCTCAGGAAATCCAAAAGAAGAACTTGGAGAAATCTCTGCAGGGTATTGATGATCTACCCACGAGTGTAAGACTTCAAAAAGTTCTCTCTAAGGATCACACCAATAGTATAGGCCTTCTATGGAAAGTCGATGGTAGCTACACCAGTAGCCGGGAAGAAACAGTAAGTTTGTTATTACAAACTCATTTTCCCGATTCAAGAATTATGCAAGATGACGACGAAATCCCTGAAGAGCTAAGACCTGAATGCAGGTCCACTAACAGGATTAAAAGTCTCTCTGGCAAAACCTTCACCCCAAGGAAAGTCAAATGGGCCTTCAACTCTTTAAGCCATTCAAATCACCTGGAGCTGATGGCATCTTTCCAGCCCTACTTCAACAAGGGCTAGAAGAGATACTCATAAATCTCATTAAGATCTTTAGAGCAAGTTATACTCTAGGATTTATACCAAAGACGTGGAGGGAAGTTAAGGTAACATTCATACCTGAAGGAGGAGGGCGTTCACCTGCATTACCCAAATCCTGCCGTCCTATCAGACTAACTTCATTTCTCCTCAAAATAATGGAGAAAGTGTTAGACAACTATATTAGGAGCGGTGTACTCAAGCGATCACCGCTGCACCCAAATCAACATGCTTACCAAGCAGAAAAGTCCACCACAACTGCCCAACCTAGTCTTGTCCTAGGACTAGAAAAGGCAGTAGAGGATAAGGAGACTGCCCTAGGCGCATTCCTAGACATCGAAGGAGCATTTGACAATACCTCCTTTGAAGCCATTGAGAATGCAGCTACCAAAAAAGGAATTGAAACTTCCTTGATAAAATGGATAAAAGCTATGCTTGAAATCCGGAGAATCACAGCTAACCTGGGGGAGGACTCTATTCCAGTAGTGGCTGCCAAGGGATGTCCCCAAGTTGGGGTACTGTCCCCTCTACTATGGTGTCTGGTTGTAGATGATCTCCTACAGAAGCTAACAAACTCCGACTATGATAATCAGGGATATACGGATGACCTGGTCATCACAATTTGGGGCAAACATGATCAGATAATCTCTGATCTATTGCAAAATGTCCTAAACATAGTTTGCAACTGGTGTCAATTAATGGGACTTCGAGCCAATCCTGGTGAGACGACAGTTGTTCCCTTCAGGAGAAAAAGGAAGCTTCACCTAAAAGCACCATCCCTTGAGGGAACAGTAGTGGAATTCTCAAAGGAAGTCAAATATCTAGGTATTACCCTGGATAACAGATTAACCTGGAACTCTCACTTAAAAAGAATACTGGATAAAGCTACAGTGGCAACATGGACATGCCGCAGGCTTTTTGGCAAAATTTGGGGTCTTAAACCAAAAATGACTCTGTGGTCATACACATCTATTATAAGACCCATGGTCACATACGCCTCACTCGTTTGGTGGCTAAAAACAAAACAAAAGACAGCTCAAGTTAGTTTGCAAAAACTACAACGGCTTGCATGTCTAGCAGTAGCCGGTGCCATGTGTACCTGCCCAACTGCTGCACTAGAGGCTATGTTGGACCTGCTACCCTTACATTTGCATGTTAGGGAGCAGACCATACTTAGTGCAATTAGGCTACAAAGGGCACTCCTCCTAAGTTCAAATAATCTGGTTGGCTACCTGAAAGTCCTCCAGGATTTCATAGGGGACCCGATGGCTAACCCAATTTCAGACGTTATGCCGAAACGCCATAACTTTGAAACACCATTTAAGGTGATCGTGGAGAACCGTCAACAGTGGCACACTGGGGACCTACCCTTTGAAAAAGGATCTCTTAAATGGTACACGGATGGATCCAAAATGGAAGGTAAAGCAGGTGTGGGCATATATGGGCAAAGGTGCCATCTCGCAAAGCACTGGGGACCTCACCAACCATTTTTCAAGCAGAAATACACGCCATAGAACTCTGCGCTCGCGAAATAATCCATAAAAATATGCGTGGAGCAAAAATATACATAATATAAGACAGCCAAGCAGCATTTAAAGTGTTAAACTCGTATACCTTTGAGCAAAAGCTGGTTTGGGACTGTCTTACTGTCTTAAAGCAACTGGCCTAGACACATAGGGTGGCACTGATCTGGGTACCAGGACATGAAGGCATGATGGGAAACGAGATTGCGGACCGCCTTGCAAAGGAAGGAGCCAAATCTCCGTTTATTGGTCCTGAGCCTATCTTTGGACACCCTAAAAGTCGCCTCTCAGCTCAGATCAGCCTTTGGGAGGACAGAACTAAGAAGGAATACTGGGAAAATACCCCGGGGCTGAGACAAGCGAAGAAGTTTTTAAAGTACTTGCAACAGAGGACCAAAGAATTCCCCACACTCAGCATGAAGGAACTAAGGCTCATAACGGGCCTACTGACTGGGCATTGCCCACTTAGATACCACCTTAAGAAGATAGGTAAGGTCAATGATGAGACCTGTCGATTCAGTATGGAAGACGATGAATCCGCAGAACATGTCCTATGTGACTGTGAAGCTCTGTGCCGCATAACGCACATAAGACATCTCGGAAAGGAATTTCCACTGCCAGAGGATGTCGAAAAAATGGCCCTACAGAATCTTATAGGCTTCATCAAAGACCTTAAGTTCGAATGGGCGCCCTAGGGCATCAAAGGGTAATGTCAAAATAGATCCAATTAGACGCAGTGACAAGATGAGAGGCAGAAATCCTGTCTGCATCCCTCGTAATTAATAATAATAAGGATGGGAAGAGTGACAAGATGAGAGGCAGAAATCCTGTCTGCATCCCCCGTAGTTAATAATAATAATAATAAGGATAGGAACATGGATCCAGTAGGGTAAACATAATTACATACTTGCTACAAGCCATTGCCACAAAGAGGGTGATGACGTGACTGAGTTACAACTGTATTATAGATGCATCTCCCTAAAATGACTTGACGGGCATTGTACTTGGACATTACTTAATCAATATTGTACTTAAGTACACACCTGCTATTTCAAGCCACTAACTAAACATTCGCGATGAGTCCTTTGGCAGGGAAGAATGCTTGGCGAGTGAGCCTAACTAAGACTTCACGACTGGCCTTAATCGCCTTCTGACATATACAACTGACAGACTTATACATAATACAGTTCCTCACATATTTCACCACAACTGCCAATTTACTTAACATGATTTAAGTACTCTAATTTTCCACTAATTTTGCACACTACATACGAATATATAATTGCTCATATCGAAAATTCACCACATAAAATGTAAAACGTGATTAGTAGTAATGCCCCAGCATGGTTTTTAACTCTTATCATATATATGTCTGAAAAGGAATATAGTATGGACTTAGGCTCAGCATATCTGAAAACCCACATATATTAGCTCCTTAAAGATGGATGTCGCCCAACTTTATCAGCAAATACCTTCTGGCAGAGGGCACGGTTTGTACGAATTGCGATACAGTGCGACCCAGAAAACCCAGAGGGTAAACATAATTACATACCTGCTACAAGCCATTGCCGCAAAGAGGGTGATGACGTGACTGAGTGATACCTGCATTAAAAATGCATCTCCCTAAAATGACTTGAAGAACATTGTACTAGGACATTACCTAATCAATATTCTACTTAAGTACACATCGGCCATTTCAAGCCACTAAATAAAAATTGCGGATGAGTCCGTGGCGGCTTGACGATGCCAGCTGCGCCGTATTAGAGACCTTGGGAAACCACACCGCATTTGTACGATTTTCACTAAGCTCAGCGAAAGCCACCTTTTGAACTAAAAAAGGTATGTGCAAGTAGGCCGCGACTTAAAATGTTCAAAACAGAAACACAAAAATTAATTAGTTTTGTCTTGTCATCCGTTGTAACTAGTCAATTCAGAAAAGTTGAGAGATAAGTTTTTCACCTTATAATGTTATTAATATTATTATGAAAAATTGTTTACCAATATTAAGAGAATCATATAAAAGATAATCCGAAGAGTTTGGTGATAATAAAAGGGACATTTCATCCGGATATGCAGCCTTCTAACAAGTAATTGGTGTAAGCCACCAAATCTGGTGACCCCGACTGGCAGCACAGAGCTCCGTTTGGTATCAGGAATCATCAATCATCTACTAAATATTGTGACAGTTATAGCTTCTCCGTCCAGTGGTAAGGAGCTAGATACTGTCTCAAGACCAGACCGAATCCATCAACAAATCAGTAAATCAGGAGCCAAATTCAATCAAGATACCGGACACTAAGAATTAAACACCACAATAGTGGGACTGAAAAGGTTTGGAAGTATTATTAAGTGTTATATATATAGTTACACATCATTTTTTTTTATTAAGTTGCATGTCCCACATATAGGCATATATATGCTTTTAACTTAACTAGTTTTGCTCTACATATACAAATTTTGTTAAATATCTGTGTAAACCTTTTCTAGCGCACAAGGTGCTACTCTCGTTGTTTACATTGTTTGTGGTTGGTTGTGTTTGCGCTCCGTTCCTTTTACTGCGGTATTTCAATTTTCACCAGTCAAAATGCCTGATCAATGGTCTTCTGCTTAGGATCTCTCGAATATCACTACTGGTCAAAACAGTGCCCCGCCAGACACCTCTACTAATCGCCCAACAAATGCCTTACCTGATCCTGTACTTAATGCAGCCTCAGTCAAACATACGCCTTTCTGGAAGGGTAATCAGAAAATGTGGTTCATCCAGTTGGAGGCACAGTTTGCTTTAGCACATGTTAACCAGCAAAAAACAATATTTTACCACACGCTAGCGGCTCTTGATGAGAATACTGCCCAAATTATTAGTGATGTGGCTTCCTATCCATCAGAAGGAGATGAATACAATAAATTAAAAGAAACGTTGATCTCCAGACTTACCGGAAGTGAAACCAGTCGTTTACAGTCGTTTAAAGCAACTGCTAACGGAATTGTTAAGAGAAATGCGAAGCTTGAATAAGGGGAAATTATCCGATGAGGTGCTCAAGACACTCTGCCTCCAGCGATTGCCCACGCACATGCAGGCTATCTTAGCTTGCAGTAAAGAAGACCTGAATTAATTGGCCTCATGCGCCGACACCATCGCCGAAGTTAACACTAATCCTCAAATGTACGCTGTCTCCTCGACTTCTGAATGTGGTGATTCGGCACTCTCTCAATTAACCGACGAAGTCCGGAATTCAGCCAAACTGGTTTCGGATGCGTTAGCGCTTGGCAATAATCAACAAGGTCCTAGTAACTTAGAGACTAGAAGTAGACATCTTAATTGCCTCACGCTCTAAGTTAGAACATGTCGCTCATTTGTGGAAATTTTTTACACGATTAATGGAATACAGTCTTATAATAAATGTGGATAAATGTACATTATTACAACAGTAAGACAAATTTTTAGGTCATCTGGTTACTGCGGAAGGGATTAAGCCATCTCACGAACGAGTGTCAACTATTACAATTTACAAAACGCCCAAAACCGTAAAAGATTTCCGCCGTTTCTTGGGAATGGTAAATTTTTATCGCAAATTCCTTCCACACGCGGCTAGTCATCAGGCTCTCCTCAATAAGTATTTAATTGGTCCTAAAAAGAAAGGCCAACAAATCATCAACTGGTACTCAGAGGCAGTCGAAGCTTTCGAAGAGGTCAAAACACAATCGTCCCAAGCAACCTAGCTGGCCTTCCCCATCCTGTCAGCCGAGCTCGCGTTATACGTTAACGCGTCTGTTTCAGCCATAGGCGCTGCACTCCACCAAAGAGTTGATAGCTCCTGGCAGCCAATAGGTTTTTATTCAGTAAAGCTTAAAAGCGCTCAACAGAATTAGAGCGCCTATGACAGAGAGCTACTCGCCGCTTATCAGGGCATCAAATACTTCCGCTACCACTTCGAAGGAAGAATCTCAACTCTGTACACAGACCACAAACCATTGACGTTTGCATTTAGACAAAACCAAGAGAAAGCTTCTCCCAGACAACTGCGGCATTTAGATTTCGTGGGACAGTTTACAACCGACATCAGACACACTTCTGGTAACGATAATGTTGTCGCTGACACCCTGTCACGGCTACATGAAATTCATCTTCCCAGTATTATAGATTTTGGAGCGATCGCGGTCTCTCAAACAGAGGACTCTGAATTCCAGCATATGCTTCAAAATGCGCAATATAAATTCGAAAAATTTCCCATTTTCGGCACATGTTAGCAGTTGTATTGTGAAGTTTCTCCTATCGGAAACAGACCTTTCATTCCACTTTTAGGAAGAAAGTATTCGAATCAGTCCACAACCTCGCTCATCCAGGTATTCGCACTTGAAATATAAAGGTCACATCCAGCTATTTTTGGCCGTCTATCAATAAAGATGTAAATTCCTGAGCACGCTTGTGTTTAGCCTGTCAACAGATCAAAGTCTCGAGACATGTAAAGACCACTCCAGGCTTCTTCCCAACGTCTTCACGCCGCTTTCAAGACTTACACGTCGACATAATCGGTCCTATGCCTCCATCTAAAGACTTTAGATACTATCTAACGATTATCGACAGTTAACTCGGTGGCCTGAGGCCATTCCCCTGGAAAGCATTAATGCGGAAACAGTAGCAGAATCTCTATGTCAGAATTGGGTATCACGTTTTGGAGTTCCAAGACCAATAGTCACGGACCAAGAACCTCAATTCTAATCCGTACTCTTTGCTGAGCTGTCTAGATTATTGGGATTTGAACGCAATAGAAACACAGCCTATCACCCCAAATCCAATTTTTTTCTCGAACGTTGGCATAGAACTCTCAATGCAACTATAATGGCTTACAAGGATAAATCTCGGTCAAAGGTCCTACCTTTGGCGCTATTAGGCTCAGAACCGCTTTCAGAGAAGAGTTTCAGGCCACCCCAGTAGAGCTAGCCTACAGTGAAGGCTTACGTCTGCCAGGGGATTTCCTTCAGAGCTCAGCAAGGCTTCCGCAAAACGAGTTCATCATCTCTCTGAGAAACATTTTCTCAGACATTAGACCCGTTCAGTCCTCAAACCATTCTCGGCAATCTTTCTTTAAATTCAAAAACCTCGATAATTGCTCGCACGCGTTAATACGAACAGACTCGGTTCGAGCTTCTCTCCAACCTCCTTACGAGGGACCTTACGAAATCGTCGCCAGAATAGAGAAGTATTACAAGATGAAAGTCAAAAATAAAGAGATCAACATTTCCCTTCATAGATTTAAGCCGTGTTTTAGTGAGACTAGTAACGAGATTCATCAAGACCAGCAAGACCTAGATATCTACTCACAGTTAACACACCCACCAATAAGTGTTGAAGAGCAGGCTCAGCCAGTGTCTGAAGGTTCATTGCAGCCAGTGCCTGCAAATTCAACCACCAACCGGAACACTAATCACACATGCGACCTTGCAGTTTCGGAACCACAAGCTCAACTCAGACACATCCAGATATTCCACTTATCACACCACCTAACGCTCGGACCTTTCGAGGTGTTAGGTTTCTTCCGGACGGAAACACAATTCTAAGACAACAAACCACCAAAACTGGATGAACTACACAACCTCCGCGCAAATACAGGTATCGCTAAACCAGCGGTTTCGCTAGCGGGGGAGTGTTGTGGCGGCTTAACGATGCCAGCTACGCCGCGTTAGCGACCTTGGGCAGCCACACCGCATTTGTACGGTTTTCACTAAGCTCAGCGCAAGCCACCTTGTCAACTAAAAAAGGTATGTGTAAGGCCGCGATTTAAAATTTTCAAAACAAAAATACAAATATTAATTAGTTTTGCCTTGTCATCCGTTGTAACTAGTCAATTCAGTTCAGTTGAGAGATAGGTTTTTCACCTTACAATGCTATCAGAATTATTATAAAGTTTTTTTTTACCAATATAAAGAGAATCATATAAAAGATAAACCGAAAAGTTTGGTGATAATGAAAGGGGCAATTCATCCGGACATGCAGCATTTAATTGATGCACTTATTTATGGACAAGATTTAACTAACCATTTTCAGGGTCTCCATATTTAGGTTGTCCATCGGTACCCATTCAGAGTACCACGGTAGTCAGGTGGACTACCTCAGAAGGAACAGATTACTCATTTTGATTCCACTTCTTTGGCTTTCTTACGATCGACGTTTACGCTCAGTCGACAAAGGGTCGGCTCGCAGGCTAATTCCAGTGAAGTTACAATTTCATCCTGCAACCATAATTCGCTGTACGCCGCCTTCAGAATACTTCCTGCTAAGTTATCTCCGAGTCAACTTCGACTGTCATAGGGCCAGTTCGAAGTTGAGTGACAGATAATAATTGATTCTGCAACAAAAGCTCATCACGTAGACCTCAGTAAGGTGTTTCACATTCTGTTGGAAGGGCAAGCTACCCAGCTGTTCCTCTTATACAACTTGTGGACATTTCTTTCTGCCAGCTGTTCCTCCTAACACCTTACGGACATTCTTCTCTGGCAGTGAGTCAGATGTCTACTTACCTAAGAGTGATTTGTTTCGTCGTTTACTCACTGGACTTCACGAGCCACTCTAATAAGTAATTGGTGTAAGCCACCAAAAGTCCTTTAGCAGGGACGAAACCTGGTCGAGTGAGCCTAACTAAGTCTGCATGACAGGCCTTAATCTCCTTCTGACATACACAGTTGGCAGACTTATACAGAATACAGTTCCTGAAATGTTTTACCACAATTGCCCAATTAGTTAACATGATTTAAGTACTGTAATTAACCACTAATTTTTCACACTGCATCCGAATATATAGTTGCTCATATCGGAAATTCACCACATAAAATGTAAAACGTGATTGGCAGTAATGCCCCAGAATGGTTTTTAACTCTTATCATACATATTTCTGAAAAGGAATGTAGTATGGACTTAGGCTGAGCACATCTTAAAACACACATATATTAACTCCTTAAAGATTGATATGCCCCAAATTTATCAGCTGAAACGCTTTACCAGACGGCACGGTATATAAGCATGGCGATACACTGCGGCCCAGCCTTTGGAAGACCCAGAGATGGTATGGATGGGAACATGGATCCCGGAGGGTAAACATAATTACACACCTGCTACAAGCCATTGCCACAAAGTGGGTGATGACAAGACTAAGCGACACCTGTATTATAGATGCATTTCTCTAAAATGACTTGACGGACATTGCTCTTGGACGTTACATAATCCATATTGAAGTTAAGTACGCACCGGTTATTTCAAGCCACTAACTAAACATTCCTGATGAGTCCTTTGGCAGGGACGATACCTTGTCGAGTGAGCCTAACCAAGTCTGCACGACTGGCCTTCATCTCCTTCTGACATATACAACTAGCAGACTTATATAGAATACAGTTCCTCAAATATTTTACCACAATTGCATATTCACTTAACATGATTTAAGTACTCTAATTTTCCACTAATTTTGTACACTACATCCGAATATAAAGTTGCTCATATCGGAAATTCACCACATAAAATGTAAAACGTGATTAGTAGTAATGCCCCAGCATGGTTTTTAACTCTTATCATATATACGTCTGAAAAGGAATATAGTATGGACTTAGGCTGAGCATATGTGAAAACACATATATATTAGCTCCTTTAAGATGGATATGCCCCAACATTATCAGCCCATACGCTTTGGCAGACGGCACGGTATGTAAGAGTGGCGATACAGTGCGGCCCAGCCTTTGGAAGACTCAGAGATGGTAAAAATGGCAACATGGATTCGGGAGGGTAAACATGATTAAAAACCTGCTACAAGCCATTAATTACCACAAAGAGGGTGATGACGTGACTGAGCGATACCTGCATTAAAAATACATCTCCCTAAAATGACTTGACGAACATTGTACTTGGACACTACCTAATCAATATTCTACTTAAGTACACACCGGCCATTTCAAGCCACTAACTAAAAATTCCTGATGAGTCCGTGGCGGCTTGACGATGCCAGCTGCGCCGTGTTAGAGACCTTGGGAAACCACACCGCATTTGTACGATTTTCGCTAAGCTCAGCGAAAGCCACCTTTTGAACTAAAAAAGGTATGTGCAAGAAGGCCGCGACTTAAAATGTTCAAAACAGAAATACAAAAATTAATTAGTTTTGTCTTGTCATCCGTTGTAACTAGTCAATTCAGAAAAGTTGAGAGATAGGTTTTTCACCTTATAATGTTATTAACATTATTATAAAAAATTGTTTACCAATATTAAGAGAATCATATAAAAGATAATCCGAAGAGTTTGGTGATAATAAAAGGGACATTTCATCCGGATATGCAACCTTTTATTGATGCACTTATTTATGGACAAGATTTAATTAACCTTTTTCATAGTCTCCATATTTAGGTTGCCAAGCGGTAGCCAGTCAGAGTACCACGGTAGTCAGGTTAACTACCTCTGATTTCACTTCTTTGGCTTTCTCTACCATCGACTTTTACGCTCTGTTGACAAAGGGTCGGCTCTGCAGGCTAATTCCAGTGAAGTTACAATTTCATCCTGGAACGATGTACGCCGCCTTCAGGATAGTTCCTGCTAAGTTATCTCCGAGTTCTGAATCAAGAGCTCATCACGTAGACCGCAGGGAGGTGTAACACATTCTGTTGGAAGAGCAAGCTACCCAGCTGTTCCTCTTAAACAACTCGTGGACCCCGTCTAACAAGTAATTGGTGTAAGCCACCAAAACTAGTGACCCCGACTGGCAGCACAGAGCTCCGTTTGGTATCAGGGATCAGCAATCATCTACTAAATATTGTGACAGTTATAGCTTCTCCGTCCAGTGGTAAGGAGCTAGATACTGTCTCAAGACCAGACCGAATCCATCAACAAATCAGTAAATCAAGAGCCAATTTCAATCAAGATACCGGACACTAAGAATTAAACACCACAATAGTGGGACTGAAAAGGTTTGGAAGTATTATTAAGTGTTATATATATAGTTACACATCATTTTTTTTTATTAAGTTGCATGTCCCACATATAGGCATATATATGCTTTTAACTTAACTAGTTTTGCTCTACATATACAAATTTTGTTAAATATCTGTGTAAACCTTTTCTAGCGCACAAGGTGCTACTCTCGTTGTTTACATTGTTTGTGGTTGGTTGTGTTTGAGCTCCGTTTCTTTTACTGCGGTATTTCAATTTTCACCAGTCAAAATGCCTGATCAATGGTCTTCTGCTTAGGACCTCTCGAATATCACTACTGGTCAAAACAGTGCCCCGCCAGACACCTCTACTAATCGCCCAACAAATGCCTTACCTGATCCTGTACTTAGTGCAGCCTCAGTCAAAAATACGCCTTTCTGGAAGGGTAACCAGAAAATGTGGTTCATCCAGTTGGAGGCACAGTTTGCTTTAGCACATGTTAACCAGCAAAAAAGAATATTTTACCACACCCTAGCGGCTCCTGATGAGAATACTGCCCAAATTATTAGTGATGTGGCTCCCTATCAATCAGAAGGAGATGAATACAATAAATTAAAAGAAACGTTGATCTCCAGACTTACCGGAAGTGAAACCAGTCGATTAAAGCAACTGTTAACGCAATTGTTAAGAGAAATGCGAAGCTTGAATAAGGGGAAATTATCCGATGAGGTGCTTAAGACACTCTGGCTCCAGCGATTGCCCACGCACATGCAGGCTATCTTAGCTTGCAGTAAAGAAGACCTGAATTCGTTGGCCTCATGCGCCGACACCATCGCAAAAGTTAACACTAATCCTCAAATGTACGCTGTCTCCTCGACTTCTGAATGTGGTGATTCGGCACTCTCTCAATTAACCGACGAAGTCCGGAATTTAGCCAAACTGGTTTCGGATGCGTTAGCGCTTGGCAATAATCAACAAGGTCCTAGTAACTTAGAGACTAGATGTAGACATCTTAATTGCCTCACGCTCTAAGTTAGAACATGTCGCTCATTTGTGGAAAATTTTTACACGATTAATGGAATACAGTCTTATAATAAATATGGATAAATGTACATTATTACAACAGCAAGTCAAATTTTTAGGTCATCTGGTTACTGCGGAAGGGATTAAGCCATCTCACGAACGAGTCTCAGCTATTACAATTTACAAAACGCCCAAAACCATAAAAGATTTCCGCCGTTTCTTGGGAATGGTAAATTTTTGTCGCAAATTCCTTCCACACGAGGCTAGTCATCAGGCTCTCCTCAATAAGTATTTGATTGGCCCTAAAAAGAAAGGCCAACAAATCATCAACTGGTACTCAGAGGCAGTCGAGGCTTTCGAAGAGGTCAAAACACAATTATCCCAAGCAACCTAGCTGGCCTTCCCCATCCTGTCAGCCGAGCTCGCGTTATACGTTGATACGTCTGATTTAGCCATAGGCGCTGCACTCCACCAAAGAGTTGATAGCTCCTGGCAGCCAATAGGTTTTTATTCAGTAAAGCTTAAAAGCGCTCAACAGAATTAGAGCGCCTATGACAGAGAGCTACTCGCCGCTTATCAGGGCATCAAACACTTCCTCTACCACTTCGAAGGAAGAATCTTAACTCTGTACACAGACCACAAACCATTGACGTTTGCATTTAGACAAAACCAAGAGAAAGCTTCTCCCAGACAACTGCGGCATTTAGATTTCGTGGGACAGTTTACAACCGACATCAGACACATTTCTGGTAACGATAATGTTGTCGCTGACACCCTGTCACGGCTAGATGAAATTCATCTTCCCAGTATTATAGATTTTGGAGCGATCGCGGACTCTCAAACAGAGGACTCTGAATTCCAGCATATGCTTCAAAATGCGCAATATAAATCCGAAAAATTTCCCCTTTTCGGCACATATTAGCAGTTGTATTGTGAAGTTTCTCCTATCGGAAACAGACCTTTCATTCCACTTTTAGGAAGAAAGTATTCGAATCAGTCCACAACCTCGCTCATCCAGGTATTCGCACTTCAAATAAAATGGTCACAGCCAGCTATTTTTGGCCGTCTATCAATAAAGATGTAAACTCCTGGGCACGCTTGTGTTTAGCCTGTCAACAGATCAAAGTCTCGAGACATGTAAAGACCACTCCAGGCTTCTTCCCAACGTCCTCACGCCGCTTTCAAGACTTACACGTCGACATAATCGGTCCTATGCCTCCATCTAAAGACTTTAGATACTATCTAATGATTATCGACAGCTAACTCGGTGGCCTGAGGCCATTCCCCTGGAAAGCATTAATGCGGAAACAGTAGCAGAATCTCTATGTCAGAATTGGGTATCACGTTTTGGAGTTCCAAGACCAATAGTCACGGACCAAGGACCTCAATTCGAATCCGTACTCTTTGCTGAGCTGTCTAGATTATTGTCATTCGAACGCAATAGAAACACAGCCTATCACCCCAAATCCAATTGTTTTCTCGAACGTTGGCATAGGACTCTCAATGCAACTATAATGGCTTACAAGGATAAATCTTGGTCAAAGGTCCTACCTTTGGCGCTATTAAGCTCAGAACCGCTTTCAGAGAAGAGTTTCAGGCCACTCCAGCAGAGCTAGCCTACAGTGAAGGCTTACGTCTGCCAGGGGATTTCCTTCAGAGCTCAGCAAGGCTTCCGCAAAACGAGTTCATCATCTCTCTGAGAAACATTTTCTCAGACATTAGACCCGTTCAGTCCTCAAACCATTCTCGGCAATCTTTCTTTAAATTCAAAAACCTCGATAATTGCTCGCACGCGTTAATACGAACATACTCGGTTCGAGCTTCTCTCCAACCTCCTTACGAGGGACTTACGAAATCGTCGCCAGAAGAGAGAAGTATTACAAGATGAAAGTCAAAAATAAAGAGATCAACATTTCCCTTCATAGATTGAAGCCGTGTTTTAGTGAGACTAGTAACGAGATTCATCAAGACCAGCAAGACCTAGATATCTACTCACAGTTAACACACCCACCAATAAGTGTTGAAGAGCAGGCTCAGCCTGTGTCTGAAGGTTCATTGCAGCCAGTGCCTGCAAATTCAACCACCAACCGGAACACTAATCACACATTCGACCTTGCAGTTTCGGAACCACAAGACTCACCTCAGACACATCCAGATATTCCACTTATCACACCACCTAACGCTCGGACCTTTCGAGGTGTTAGGTTCATTCCGGACGGAAAGACAATTTTAAGACAGCAAACCACCAGGACTGGATGAACTACACAACCTCCGCGCAAATACAGGTATCGCTAAACCAGCGGTTTCGCTAGCGGGGGAGTATTGTGGCGGCTTAGCGATGCCAGCTGCGCCGCGTTAGCGAACTTTGGCAGCCACACCGCATTTGTACGGTTTTCACTAAGCTCAGCGCAAGCCACCTTGTGAACTAAAAAAGGTATGTGTAAGGCCGCGATTTAATATGTTCAAAACAAAAATACAAATATTAATTAGTTTTGCCTTGTCATCCGTTGTAACTAGTCAATTCAGATCAGTTGAGAGATAGGTTTTTCACCTTACAATGCTATTAGAATTATTATAAAGTTTTTTTTTACCAATATAAAGAGAATCATATAAAAGATAAACCGAAAAGTTTGGTGATAATGAAAGGGGCAATTCATCCGGACATGCAGCATTTAATTGATGCACTTATTTATGGACAAGATTTAACTAACCATTTTCAGAGTCTCCATATTTAGGTTGTTCATCGGTACCCATTCAGAGTACCACGGTAGTCAGGTGGACTACCTCAGAAGGAACAGATTACTCATTTTGATTCCACTACTTTGGCTTTCTTACGATCGACGTTTACGTTCCGTCGACAAAGGGTCGGCTCGCAGGCTAATTCCAGTGAAGTTACAATTTCATCCTGGAACCATAATTCGCAGTACGCCGCCTTCAGAATACTTCCTGCTAAGTTATCTCCGAGTCAACTTCGACTGTCATAGGGCCAGTTCGAAGTTGAGTGACAGATAATAATTGATTCTGCAACAAAAGCTCATCACGTAGACCTCAGTAAGGTGTTTCACATCCTGTTGGAAGGAAAGCTACCCAGCTGTTCCTCTTATACAACTTGTGGACATTTCTTTCTGCCAGCTGTTCCTCCTAACACCTTACGGACATTCTTCTCTGGCAATGAGTCAGATGTCTACTTACCTAAGAGTGATTTGTTTCGTCGTTTACTCACTGGACTTCACGAGCCACTCTAATAAGTAATTGGTGTAAGCCACCAAAAGTCCTTTAGCAGGGACGAAACCTGGTCGAGTGAGCCTAACTAAGTCTGCATGACAGGCCTTAATCTCCTTCTGACATACACAGTTGGCAGACTTATACAGAATACAGTTCCTGAAATGTTTTACCACAATTGCCCATTTACTTAACATGATTTAAGTACTGTAATTTACCACTAATTTTGCACACTGCATCCGAATATATAGTTGCTCATATCAGAAATTCACCACACAAAATGTAAAACGTGATTGGGTGTAATGCCCCAGCACGGTTTTTAAATCTTATAATATGTATTTCTGAAATGGAATATAGTATGGGCTTAGGCTGAGCATATCTGAAAACACACATATGTCAGCTCCTTAAAGATGGATATGCCCCAACTTTATCAGCTCATACGCTTTGGCAGACGGCATGGTATGTAAGAATGGCGATACAGTGCGGCCCAGCCTTTGGAAGACCCATAGATGGTATGGATGGGAACATGGATCCCGGAGGGTAAACATAATTACACACCTGCTACAAGCCATTGCCACAAAGAGTGTGATGACAAGACTGAGCGACACCTGTATTATAGATGCATTTCTCTAAAATGACTTGACGGACATTGTACTTGGACGATACCTAATCAATATTGTACAAGTGCACACTGCCTACTTCAAGCCACTAACTAAACATCCCTGATGAGTCCTTTCGCAGGGACGAAGCCTGGTCGAGCTAACCTAAATAAGTCTGCACGACTGACCTTAATCTCCTCTTGACATATAAAACTGACAGACATATGCAGAATACAGTTCCTCAAATATTTTACCACAATTGCCTATTTACTTAACATGATTTAAGTACTCTAATTTTCCACTAATTTTGCACACCGCATCCGAATATAAAATTGCTCATATCGAAAATTCACCACATAAAATGTAAAACGTGATTAGGACTGATGCCCCAGTATGGTTTTTAACTCTTATCATATATATGTCTGAAAAGGAATGTAGTATGGGCTTAGGCTCAGCATATCTGAAAACACACATATATTAGCTCCTTAAAGATGGATGTCGCCCAACTTTATCAGCTCATACATTCTGGCAGAGGGCACGGTTTGTACGAATGGCGATACAGTGCGGCCCAGAAAACCCAGGGGGTTAACATAATTACATACCTGCTACAAGCCATTGCCACAAAGAGGGTGATGACGTGCCAGAGCGACACATGTATTATAGATGCATCTCCCTAAAATGACTTGACGGACATTGTACTTGGACATTACCAAATCAATATTGTACTTAAGGGGTAAGGCCACCGTAATTTTTTTGAAAAATCGATTTTGTTTTTATTGGCTTAAAAAATAGTTTAAACCCTCGGAAATAAGTAAAAAAAGGTCCCGTTCCAGAAAAAAAAAATTTCATTGGATAATGGAGGGCGCCACCAAGCGCGTCAAACTTGCTCCGAAACGACTACCTGACGCCTGAACACATTTGGAGCTTTTCAGCCAGCTTTATCGCCAGCTTTCTTCTAAAGCTGACTGACAAAGCCGAATTGAACACAACTGACCATTTTGACATTTTTCATTTTAACTTGTTTATCGGAACACTTTTATTTTTTACCTTCATTTTTTTTATTTTCTCCAATAAAAAATTATTCTTCTAACTTTAAACGCGTTTTTCTCGAAACACGGTTTTTCAAAATGGCACGCAGAATAACTCGAACAATTTTCATATTTTCGACTTGAAATTTTGACTAGATGTGAACATTAACATTATCTAGGGAATATTGTACGGGAGTTTCAATACCTTTATTTCTCGATTTTTTATTAACAAAAAACCTGCCGTTTTTTTCGTCAAATATCCAACTTTTTTTTCAAACGCGCGCCAAATCTATAAAAATTCATATTTTTAAAAATCCGTACGGCATTCTCTAGCTATAGGCGACTAGATTAATGGTTTTTTTTTGTTTCGGTCTAGATTCAAATATGCAACAGTGGTGTTGCGTATCGCGGAGCCCTGCAAATAAAACATGATAGCTGTGGAGCTACCATTTTGTTTTTTTTTTGGCTGTTAAAAAATTTATCAATAAAGTTCAATGTATGCCCGATAATACCCTTAAAAGGTTTTTTCAAACACCTTTAATTTCGCGAGAAAAAAAATCGTGAAAAAACCTTTTTTTTAGCCGTTACAGTGGCGTTACCCCTTAAGCACACACCGGCTATTTCAAGCCATTAACTAAACATTCCTGATAAGGCCTTTGGCAGCGACCAAACCTGGTCGAGTGAGCCTAACTAAGTCTGCAGCACTGGTCTATATCTTGTAGCAGGAGAGCGCACCCGTCGTCAGATCTACTCATCTCCACTCTTACCTGAAGATAAATAGATCCACCACGAACACCTCCTGCAAAACTCACCTTGGGGACATGTATGGGTGGCCGCACAGCATTTTGCCGCTAGAGATCAGCCGGCCGGTTCTTGCCACCCACATCCCCTTGAAGCTAGAAAGCTGTGCGTAGAAAACTCAAGATATGCTCATGTGGACTTAGACGGACACAAAACAAAATTACTATATCGTCTCACTTCCCCTGATGCAACCTGTAAAGGAACCAATACAACGCCGAACAAGTGTTGGACACCCAGAAAAATTCCAACACCGAGAGAGACAGACACGGAGAGCGAGAGAACGTGGGCTCCCGGTAATAGTGGAGTCTAGACATGACGTAGTTTGGGCCCTTCGCCCCCATCCACCCTTGCTAAGACGTCAACGCCTGAGAGATTCTTAGCCCCATTTACAGCCATCCCACCTCCCCTCCTCACTGAGATCTCTTAGCTTGACATTTTATCCAAGTTATCATCTTCTTCTAAATAATAAAACAAACTCCCAAACGAATTTCAACGAGATCGACCGGACACGGCATATGAGCTGGGACTCACCGCAATCACTTTGCCTTTGACATCACATTCATTTACAACAAAGAAACCTGTAAAAAAACAGTATTTGTTTTTTTGTTTTGTTTTCCTTTTCCTCTCCTTTTTTTTCTTTTTCTTTTGTTGATAGCTGGAGGGCAAAAAGGAAAAAACAACAATAAGAAATAAATGAATACAATAAAAAAAAATATGCTGTTATGGTTGTGGGGCTCATAATCGTAAATGGTATTAGTTATACTGCGGTAGTCTTTTATTACAGGAAAATCGATAATAATGCAGCACTTATACGCAAATACTAGCCTTCCGAAATCTGAAGCGAAAGCATAACGCACGCATACCATGGTGCCTAGTCATGCACAATTCGGAATAACTTATTTTTGATAAGGTTATATATTGATATTACTATTACTCGATTTCTACTTTATATTTGTCTGATATTTGTTAAGAAAGCTTTTTTTTAATTATCTTAAATCTTAATTACCTATTTTTCTGCAGTTCACTTAAATGAAAATTTTGCTAAAAGTAAATCTGCTCGCAAGTCCTCATTTTTATTATTAATGAATTTTGTTTAGAAGAGCTTATCCAGTTTCCTTAAAAGAAAAAAAACTTAAAAGCAAGAAAATGGAACTAAAAGAATCCAATTCCCTGACTTAAATCCACTTAAAATGCTGAACTTAGCCGTTCGTTTCGCCATCAGGGAACACTTTCAAAATAATATATTATTAAGGATTTCAGACCTTACGAAAGGACACAAGTTGTCAAATTGTATATTGCTATTTCACATACATATGTACTTAATAGTAGATAGTATTCTCTGTGTTGTGGAATCGTTGCTAATTAGTGCTGTAGTATTCCTTTTTTTTTGAGTAAAGAAAATTGAATTATCAAAAATTGTGTTGTGAAATCGATTGAGTTGTGTGGTAATTCTTACAAAAAAAAAACACGTGACCCCCAATTTTTCCCACTAGTCGTTCATTCTAATGATACCCGCCCTGTCTCCACTGAGCTACACTCTCACGCATCAGGGGCAGAGTAACATTTTTTGGCGCCCAACGTGGGGCCATACAAAAGAAATATTTTATTTCAGAATTTCAGTCTAAATTCTCTGCTGTAGGCATTAATAACAAAGGAAGCAAATATCGGTTAGTGGGACATAAAAAATAAGAAGTGAAAATTAAACTAAAATTACAATAAATTAAATTACAGAAAAGCGGGAAAATATTTTTGATACGACATTTGGTATTTGTTTTTTCGTCTATCATCTTTGCTCGATTTTTTTTTAACTGCAATTCACGCCACGTTATTTTCATATCTCTGTGTGTGTGTACTAATACTAAGTGTGCTTTTTGCTGGCGAGCGAATCAATTTTGTGTAATACATCTGTGAGATTTATATAATACCTACTGTCATTGTGATCGTTATCTCGTAGTCTGGTTTGATCCCGCTATAAGAAATTGAAGCAGTTGATAACATTTATTGTAAATTTTATTTGTAGTTCATAACAATTATTTTGAATTTTTTTCCTTCGAAATATAGGTTTTGCAAATTAAATTAAAAACAAAAAAAAAAGGAATAACAGTGCGATAGAACATCTGTCGATCGGTGTCGTATATTGAACGACCTTGTAGCTAGTTCTGCTTACATAATGTAAAATTATTTAAAAGAATATTAAAGCATATTTAATACTATAGTACGGGATAATAGTCAACATAATTTTTATGATCAGCATAGCTATTGAAAGTTAGGAGCAATAAGGAAATTTGTATGTGTTTTTAGAACTCCAGAAAAGAAGAGCTAATATTTTATCGTTTCCTTGGTCTCATTGTGCTTCATGACTTTCTCGTAATGTCTCAGAGCTTCGGATAGCTGCTAGATGACATCGTAATGGTAGTTAAGAGACAAAAGAGTTTCCCTTTTTTAAAGCATCTAACATTACATTAGCATTAGATTTAACATTAATTCCAATCTGAGTAGAAATAGTGTAAGTTTCAGTTTTCTTTCACATTATATCGCCGTCGATGTTTCGGGTGTGGTGCAATTGGGGTAACTCGCGCTAGATGTGCCAATTGCTCCAAGGATGTTCAGAGTACTAGTAATGCCGCTAATGGAGGGAATAACAAATATAATTCGGGAAACAGAGCACGAGCTCAGCAGTGAGCGGCACACTGAGCTCCGACGTACCCACACGAGCCGCGACAGTCAAACACGTTAGTATATTTGCTCATAATCGGGAAGAGGATAAGGGTCATTCACAATCAGCTATGCTAGATTTTATATTCGCTCATGTGAAAGGGGATGAAAGACCATATTTAAATATATTAATTTTCGGTGTTTCATTGGTAGGTCTACTAGATTCAGGTGCCTCCAGGACAGTCATTGCAGATAGTGGTTGGCCAAAACTAAAGACAGTGGGATTGAGACTAAGTAAATCCGATATAAATTTGGTAACACTCGCGAATGGGGATAAAGTGGGAGTCATTGGAGCAATAACTCTGCCTATACAATTCAGTGGACGTTTAAAAATTTTCGACGTGTTAGTCATACCATCTCTCCCACATGAACTCATTTTGGGAACGAATTTTTGGAAAAAAATGGGTATCACTGCGAATTTAGAAGAAGATTAATGGAGTTTATTAAATTCTGTAAATGAAAATGAAATATGTTCTGTTGAAAGTCGTTCAACTATCGCCTCAGATCAGAAGCGACAGTTAGAAATCCTCGTTGAAAGAATGAAACAGGAAATAGGTACACGGTTAGGTTGTACGAATGCCGTTGCACATGTGATTGTTGTGCCTCAGGTACCAAATACCCCGAATCACAACCATAAGGTGAATACATCAATATATTGCCCTATGCAGTATATTGATGTATTACAAGCGGACCCTGAAAATGAAAAATTATATAATTTTAAAATTTCAATCAAAATTTAAAATGCATTTAAAAATGCATTCCCATGTTATAACAAAATGCAATTTAGCATAAATTGCATTTTGTTATCAGACACACATTCCACTCACACGGTATGCACACTTACCTACATACAGTGTCTTCTTACTTTTTTTCCGTATGTACATACGTACATTTCCAACTTAATCCAATCTAATTGTATGTACATACATACATACATTTATCAAAATTATTCGCGCCCTCTTAAAATTAATATTTCAATACGGGCGCACAAGTGCATATCGGATTACAGTTTTGCATTGATGCATATAGCACGCATCAAAAAACTTTCGCATTTTCTCACGTACGTTTTTTCAACGTCGCGTCGTGAGAAAACAATAAAAATGAAAAAAGAGCTTTAAAGCGCTCATGGGTACCTGGGCGCAATTTGCCTAAACCTCGAGGAGTTGGATTTTAAAAACGGTCAAGATAAGTGAAAGTGCCGATATTGTGGAAATCTTAAAAAATTAAAATTGTTAGATGGAAATAGTGAAAATTATTAAGATTATAAAAAAAACCAATAATTATAAAAGGAAAATAGTGAAAATTATTAAGATTATAAAAAAAAAACAATAATTATTAAAGGAAAATAGTGAAAATTATTAAGATTATAAAAAACCGATAATTATAAAAGGAAATAGTGAAAATTATTAAGATTAAAAAAAAACGATAATTGTTAAAGAAAGTTGGGGAAAATTGTTAAAACTCTCAAAACCGACGATTGTTAAAGTTCTGGGATGAAATAAAAAAAGGGGAAAGTATTTCGTTTCGTTAATCGAACTTTAGTTAGTTACACTATGGCGTTTCTGCGACAACCGTTTAGCTTCCAGGAGTTCGCCACAGATGGCGCCACAGTCGTTAGGTGGTTGGAGTCCATGCTAAATGTAGGTTTGTGTCTTGGCTGTATTGGTTTGTGTCTTGGATATACCATTGTGTCTCGGGTCCACCATTGAATCTCGACTGCGCCCTAGCGGGATTAACCGGTACTACCGGGATGTGTCATTTGGTCTTGACTGCGCTCTAGCGGCATTAGCCGGTACTACCAGCATGCTCCCGTACTACGGTTTTCTTAGATAGATATGTGCTGCACCTAAATGTAGGCTTTTTATTATGATTTTTCTTGAGCGCCTAAATGTAGGCTTTTGATTTTGAACAAATAATTAAAGTTAATAACTGGAAATTTTTGTTCATGCCAATGGATTCTAGATGGTGGGTATGTGGGGGGTATAATAAAGATAGGGAGGGGGGTAATGAAATTTTCATCAGAAATCCTCTACGGACTCTGGTTTTCGAGATATTACCGTATTAATAATTCAAGTTATTTTTGCTCATGGAAATGGAGTCCTGGCGGTGTGGGATGGGAGTGGGGAATAAAATTTTCATCAGAAATCCTCTGGTTTTCGGATATTAGCGACATTTGTTCGAGCGCAAACGCCATTTCTTGAGTAAGGTTCCCTAGCGGTCTTAGCCGGAACTACCAGCATGCCTTGGTTTTGCTGTTTTCTTTTAATAGCGGGAGAGTTCAGCATCATTCGAATTTCACAACATGACATCACCATGAACAGATTCTAGAAGATGTCAGTGAGACGTTAGCCAATACTACCAGCATGCTCCGGTACTACGGCTTTCTTGGATGTGTGGTACGGTTCTCTTGGATATGTGAAGTTTTTTGCTTCACTTTCGCCCACACGTGGGAACATGCTACGGTTTTGGGAAGGTTTTTGATTCACTTTGGCCCACACGTGGCAGCATGCTACAGTTCTTGTGCCCACACGTAGCAGCATGCTACGGTTTTTTTTTGGATGTGTGGTGCGCCTAAATGTACGCTTTTGTTGTTTTCAAGTGTTGCGCCTGGTTTTGAATTAATATTAGTAATATTTGATTTTTTTTGAGCGCCTAAATATAGGCTTTTGGTTTTTACCTAATAATTAAAGTTAATAGTAGGAAATTTTTGTTCATGCCAATGGATTCTAGATGGTGGATATGTGGGGGGGGGGGGTATAGATAGGGAGGGGGGGGGGTATATATAGGGAGGGGGGTAATGAAATTTTCATCAGAAATCCTCTACGGGCTCTGGTTTTCAAGATCAGGGAAATGGATTCGTGGTGGTGTGGGCTGGGAGGGGGAACAAAATTTTTATCAGAAATCCTCTACGGGCTTTGGTTTTGAGATATTAGCGACATTTGTTCAAACAATTAGATAATTGGCAACTATATAATTACTAATTGGCAATTAGCTAATAGGCAATTAGCACCTTGGTTGGTAATTAGCTAATTGGCAATTAGTAATGTGGTGTGATGCGTAATTCTCATAAAATAAACAAATTTAAGTAATATCAACACTTGCTGTAAATATTTAATAGAAAACTTCAAGTTTAAGGTAAAAATATGGTTGCTGTGAGGTGTATTGATACAATTTCTTTTGCTGAAAATAATGTTGTCAAACCAAATTAAATTTCAATATTTATTCACATCAAATTAATTATTTATTTCTAAATCTTAAGTTATATATTTTTTCCCTATGTTCTATATTCAAAATTCGTAGCAATATAAGTGAAGTTCTATGAATCCTATCTTGGAAAAGAAAGCGATCCAGAGCATATGTCTCCCAAGGTCCTTTTCTAGGCTCATATTCAATTATATAAACTTGTGCAGCACTAGTACTAAACGTAACTTTCATTATCACTAATAATTTAGAAATATTAATAATAAAAAACTAGTTTCACATTATTGATTTTTTATTTAACGATTATAATAATTAATTGGGTACAGATTAATATCATGGCGAATAAACTCTATTTTAGACGTTCGACCGATAGGACCTCTATTTATAAGATAAAAATCTCCTGCAGTATTTATCTCCAGTATAGCATCGTCAGTAATTGTGCGCTACCGTGCAGGAAGGAAAAGTTGACAGTCCTCCAAGTCCAGGATGATGCGAGATCCAAATGCAGTCTTACATCTTCTGGCACCCAGAATCTTGTATTCCTTATTAAATTCCATTTCAGACGTCTTTAGAGAAGGTGGGTACTGCTCCAGCTTCATCAGTTCCTCCATTGCGTTTGCCATTTCAGATTATTTTCTCCTTGGTTGTTTATCGTTTGAACTCCAAAATGAAACTGATTGCAAATCTGATTCAGCTCCTCAATTTATAGTCATGATTCCAAAACAAGTTTAATCCTGCTTAAAGCAAATTTGCAATATCAGCACTTTAAGCTGAATGATTCATGTAATTAGATACCACACTTCCTGTAAGCAACACAATTCCAAGAATTTTACTGATCGAAACGTTTCATGGGAATTCGTAAACATCCTGTTGTAAACAAATTTAAGCAATATCAGCAAATGATTCATGTTTATTGTACTGATCGAAATGTTTCACTGGATTTCGTAAACAAATTTTCATATCCTGCTGTAAACAAATTTAAGCAATATCAGCAAATGACTCATGTTTATTCTTTTGATATAATTTGATACCACACTTCCTGCAGCAGCCAAAAATTTTATTGTTCCAAGAATTTTACCGATCGAAACGTTTCATTGGAATGTAAACAAATTTTCACATTTTCATGTATGCATTCATGTAAACAATCTTATTTGCAAATTCGACCAGCAGAATAAAGTAATCAAATTAATTTGCGTGATTTTCTTATCGTGTAATTCGATATCATCTCAGCCTGTAAGCAAATTCGTTAGAATTCATCCTGTGCAATGATTATTGTAGCAGCAGGATCATTCATGTTTACAAACCGTTGCTATAAAAGCGCAAGCAAACTCTTGGGGAGCACCAGTCAATCTAAGTGATTCAAAGTGTTAGTGATGAATAAAAAAATTAAAAATGTCTATCACAGTAATAAATGAAAGTTTTTCGTTAATTAAGAAATTGCGAGAAGATGTGCTGAAGTGTTTAAGTGATGCAAATTTTGTGAATAAAAACAATATTATTAAAGCGTGCAACAGAAACATTTGTAAATATCAAGCAGCATTTCGGAAGTGTAATAAGAATGCTATGACACGACATTTGGACAGCTGTATTGCTCAAATTAAATCGTTGAGAGTGTTAATCAAAGCTCCCCATCGTGGTGGAGGAATTAATCAACGATTAATAAGAAGTGATTTTGTTAAGTGGGAAGAAATAAAAACAGCATTCGTAGGTAGAATTAGGGCAGGTGTTATCGTGAAAATAAGCCACCTAGATCCTAAGCTATTTACGCAAGATGCCTGCAAATTACTTGCTCGCCGCATAAAGAATACACTGAAACAACAATACCATATTAAAATTGTTACAACGTTTTGCGGTGAGTTTATTAAAGAAACTGGTGATAATGAAGTTACTAAAAACATTAAGTACTTCCAAGCAAGAACGGCCCCAATCAGTGTGGAGGATAATTTGAATGAGTGGTATAAATTAAATATATACGACCCAATACTCACTCAACTAGAAGAGTTTCAAGAGAAAGATAGTGGTTGGGCTCTGCATTCTATAATACATTTATCGTTGCATATCAACAAGTTTGAACCGATTCGGGTATTATTTTATATACCTCTGCCGAAGGAGATTGCATCGAAGAAAGCATGCATTAATGTGAAAAAACAATGATGAAGCATGCTTCGCGTTGGCCGTCATCTCAGCGCTATATCCTGCAGCAGCAAAAGTTAACTCCGCTAGGACCCCATCATATCCACATTATTAAACTGTGCTAAACTTAACGGGAATAAAATTTTCCATGACGCTTAAGCAAATAACGCAATTTGAAGGCCAGAACGATTTATCAGTAAACGTGTTCGTCCTAGAGAAGGAGCGTTTCTTCACCACAGTTCCAGTTAGACTTACGAAACACAGGATGGAGCGACATGTAAATCTCTTAATGCTGCAAGATGACTATGACCAGGCTGATGATGATGATGATATGGATGATGATGATTACGATGATGATGATGATGATGAGACATGGTGGTGGTAGAAGGCATATTTGTGATAGATGTTTGCTCTACTTTTACTCTGAAGAAAAATTAACATCACTCCTGATTGCGAAAAGCAAAACGATTGTAGGATTATGTTTCCATCAGAGGAAAAGAAATAGTTGGAATATAAGAATTAGAACCATAAGAATCCAGTCCCGTTTTGTGTGTATGCTGATCTTGAATCAATATTGAAGCCGATTCAGGGAAACGATCAAAATACACAGCGAATCTAGGAACTTGCAGTTCACAGCATAGGAATCTACTTCCGCTGCAAACATGATGCTAAGCTCTCATATTACAGAGCATATCGAGGCAGGGACTGTCAAAAATGGTTTGCATTGGAATTGCAAAAGATTGCATCCATAGCTGCACAGGAGAATGCAGGCCAATGCAACCCCTGACTAAAGAGAAACGGGGTTCACATATGGAAAGTACTTGCTACCATATATGTCAAAAAACGTTTGCAGCTGATGAGGAACGAGTTCGGGATCATTGCCACTTAACAGTAAAATATCGAGGACCAGCGCATAATGCATGCAATCTCATGTATCAAGATTGCTCCATAGTTCCAGTCATTTTTCACAATTTATCCGGACATGATGCTCATTTCATTGTTAAGGATATAGCTACATCTTTCCCAGGAAAAGTTGATCTCTTACCAATAAACAAGGAAAGATATATCTCGTTCACCAACCACATGGACGGCAGCTACATAAAATTCAGATTCATTGATTCCTTCCGTTTTATGGCTGAATCTATAGATAAGTTATTATCATTGCTGCCGATGGAAAAATTAAACACTACAGGATCAGTATGGCACGGATTGGATGATGACACTATAAACCTTCTTACACGCAAGGGTGTCTTCCCATATGATTTTATTGATGACTGGGATAAATTGGATTTCCGGAACTTGCCAACACAGGAAGCGTTCTACAATAAACTGACTGACAGTGCTATATCTCCTGAGGACAATCATGCTGAAGAGGTCTGGCAAAAATTTGAAATACAAACGCTTGGGGAATATTCAGATCTATACCTTAAGACTGATGTTCTCCTACTGACCGATGTGTTTGAGAATTTTCGAGAAGTGTGCATGAAGACATACAATTTAGATCCAGCATATTATTACACAATGCCAGGCCAAATATGGGATGCTAGGCTAAAATACACCAATGTGAAATTAGAGCTGATAACCGACGTAGATATACTGCTATTCATAGAGAGAGGCATTCGAGGTGGTATAAGTCAATGTTCGAACAGATATAGTAAAGCCAATAACAAATATGTGGATGATTTTAAGCCTGAGGAGAAAGAGATATACTTGATGTATTATGATGTGAATAACCTTTATGGATGGGCCATGTCACAGCAATTACCAACCGGAGGATTCAAATGGGTTGATGTTCCCAATATTGACGTTTCCGAAATTCCTGATGATTCTCCAACTGGATACATATTCGAAGTCGACTTGGATTATCCTCAACATCTGCATGATAAGCATAAGGACTTACCGTTTTGCTCTGAGCATGCAGCACCACCTGGAGCAAAATTAGAAAAGCTTCTGACAACATTACATCCAAAAACTAAATATGTTATACACTACCGAAATTTAAAGCAATGCTTAGCACATGGATTCATCCTGAAAAAAGTGCACCGGGTTCTTCAATTCGACCAATCAGCTTGGCTTAAACCATATATGGACTTAAATACCACCAAACGGATGCAGGCTACAAGCAATCAAGAGAAGGACAGCTATAAGAAGATGAATAATGCAGCTTTTGGTAAGACCATAGAAAATGTACGCAAGTATAGTGATATCAAGCTTTGCATGAAGTGGGAAGGTCGCTATGGTGCAAAAGCTCGGATTACGGCACCCAACTTCCACAGTGCAACGATATTTGATGAGAATTTAGTTGCTGTGGAATTAAGGCGACTCAAAATCTTATTCAATAAGCCGCTCTATATAGGAATGGCAGTTATGGAAATTTCGGAAATATGCCTCTACGATTTTCACTACAGTTTTATGCAGCGTGAGTATGGAGATAAATGTAAAGTCATGTATACTGATGCAGATTCTCTAATATATGAACTTGAAGAGAAAAATGCATATGAGTTTGTGGCTGAAAATATAAACAAATTTGATACAAGTGATTACCCAGAAGATAATGAATTCAATTTACCGCTCATGAATAAAAAGATTCCTGGGCTAATGAAGGATGAGCTGAATGGGAAAATCATTAGCGAATTTGTAAGCTTGCGCTCGGAAATGTACAGTCTGCGTATAAACCCTGGTAAAACTGTAAAAAAAAGCGAAAGGAGTAAAGACTAATGTAGTCCAGAGGCATATCAATTTCGAAGACTACGTCGAATGTTTGAATAACAAGCGAATATTAACTGCTAATCAGAACTCCATACGATCTCATCACCATAACGTATACACTATCAGTCAAAAAAAGATTGCATTGAGTCCCTATGATAATAAGCGTCATATTATGAGCGGAGCGACGGATACTCTACCATGGGGACATTACTCTATTTCATCAGATCAACAAGTAGCAGCGGCAGAAAGAATCTAAGTCAAGCGTAAATAATAAATGTATTATAGTTTTAGTTTCATTTATTCAAGTAATTTGTTTTAAACATGTATAATTGTAAAATAAAAAAAGTATTGTAATTATAAATTTATTGTAATTGTATTAAAGTTATAGTTGTTTTTCAAGAAATTATAAAACATCTTTGTTATTAATCCAAGAATTGTGTTTTGATGAAAATCCGAGCCATTTAACGTAAGCTTTATCTCCACTCTTCTTTAAGATTTTCTCTACGAGATATTTGGGTCAGTGATGTCAGATAAACAGATCTAAAAATCCCATTAACCTTGTCATTTTAAACATTTATTTCATTTTATTGAAAATAAAAAGAATAAGGGTATTTGTTTACATAACAAAAGTATCACTTCATTTAAAAAAAAAACAGAAGAAGGTACAATCGAATATCAAATTGCGAAGTTAACAATTAAAAGTAAACACAAAATAGTTCTTCATAAAATGTAATGTACATACTAAGATCTGCAAAACCTCAGATTCATTTATATGAATTATGAGTACACAATTTTTGATGTAAAATATGCAAAGTGGTTCTCATTCGGTATAAATTTAACACAGTCCAGTTTTTTGTATTGAAGCGCAGATCGTGTAACACAAACTGCATTCTTTTCTTTGTTTTAACATCAGTGACGACAGAAAACATCCTTTCCGTTTCCGCATTTGAGTGAGGCAAGGACAAAACTAATCTAACAATTTTAATTAAATTTGGAAACGTTTTCTCCTGGTTTATATGTTCTTTAGCATTTATTTCTCTCCAAAATCCTTCAATATCCATAACAATTAGATTAGCTTTCTCATCATCTGATATCAATATGGGAAGATCCCTCCATTCCATTTGTAAAGCACGTTTGTCACAATCGACAAGAGAGGAAATTTCATTTAAATTGCTTGAATCTTTTCTCTTTGATATATCTAAAGCATCTCGAGGATTTAAAAATTCCATTTGCATTAGTAAAGCATCATTAAGTGGAAGCCGCCTGATTATTTCATGAATACAGCACTTATAGAAACTGAGGCAAGATCTTCTAATAAAATGCTCAGATGAGGATTCTATATTTTTTTTTATATAATCTTGACATTCCGCACCAATATATATCTGGTCCAATGGTAAGTATAAGTTTAAGGTACTTCCAGTATCTGCCAAAGTTGCTTTGTTAGGGGTTGAATCATTTTCTAATTCTGTCAGAATATTTCTTGAAAATAATTCCGGTATTATTTCAGATTTTAGACAATTCCGTCCAATTTTCAAAAGCAATTTCTTAGATTCTTCCACCAGGAGATGAATTAGTACACTCCTTCCTTGAAATAATGCGTTAAATATGTTAAAATATGTTAAGATATATTCCAAGAAAAGGAAATATGCTTTGGTTTCCTTTTCACTTAATTTCTGAAAAATCTTCTTCGCTTTAACTCTTTTTGATTCCGTTGATTCTAATAAGAAAAAATGTTCAATGGCAGTCCAGTTATTTATAAAGCGAACAATACACGGCTGGTAAACCGCATTATTTTATTTTCGTTAATGTCGAAGTATTCTTGGAACTCCTTAAAAATTGCCGTACTTTTTGCACTTTCAGATAAGTAGGTCATCATTGTTCAAGTCATCACATTCGGAGGACAGGAATGCAGATGCACGATTTGATATCAAAGCCGCAGAATGGCAATAATGTGATTCGATGAACAACATCCTTCTGTAAATGACTGAAAAATGAATTGTTTTTTCCTACCATTATAAAAGCATTGTCGGTTGCAACGCCAATTATATTGTCCAATGGAATATTTCTTTTAACAAACGCATTTTTAAAATGTTCGTACAAAGTTTTAGCTGTACAATCCCGTGCATCTATATTAATTAATTGAAATAATTGCGTCCTAACAGTGAGTCTGTCTGATTCAACAAATGGTACAACACAACATAAACTTTTCATATTTGCTATGTCTGTGCTCTCGTCGACAAAAATTGAAAATTTATATTTCCTTAAACATTCATCCAACGCATTGTCCTCAACTTTACACAAAATATTTTTGATAATATTTACACATTTTGTTTTCCCTAGAGATATGTCTTTGGCAATTTTCGAGTCTGTGAATATTTGACTTACTAGTGGAACAAGATCCTCAACTATATGAAATGCCACGTTATGTTCAGCAAAAAACATTGATAATTTCAGCTCAGCATTTTTTACCTTCTTTTGATGTGTGACGTTTTCATTGTAATGCTCTTACAAATTGATGGGATTTCTTTCATAGCTCGAAACATGGCACAATGGTTACATGTGGCCTGGTGCTTCTGAATTCACTTTTTCCAGCTTTGAGGCTAGCGCGACATACTTTGCAAGAAGCTATATTTGGCTCGCCTTTGACTGCCTCTAGCCATTTCTTAAATTGCGGGATCTGTGTCCAGTAGTCTTTGAAAACTTTAGAACGCGCTATTTTCTTTTCCACGATTCGTTCTGCTCCAGCATTGATTTCTGTGGAATGATCACGCGACATTTTTCCCAAAATCTTAAAAGTTATTCATAATAATTGCACTAATAAGTTTTGGTATTTCACTTGCCTGTTTAAAATAAAATAAAAGATATTTATAAGAGCAAATCCCACAATTTTGTCAAAAAGTTTTACTTAGTTAATAGAAGACATCGCGACAAAAACTCGATTGTCAGAAATTGTATTTCGCAAGGGTTAGCAGCTGTTAAAGTGAAGTTAGCTGAAATCGCAAAGACAAGAAAAAAAGAAAGATCTAAAATCATTGTAGTACCAAATTTAATAAAATGTAGTACTAAATAAAATCGGTGAACTAATTGTGATCCTCATATATTAAAAAGAAATAAGTGAAGATAATTAAAAAAACATTAAAAAACTAAAAATTCCCTAAAATTTAGTGCTTTCCCCTTTTTCCCTATGATAGTCTAAATTCCCATAAAAGGGAGAAATTCCCTCGATCTGACAACACTGGTTTGGGCGTTTAACTTTCAGCAGCTCCAATTCATAAAAACCTCCTGTGATTGGATTTCCTTGATAATCTTCCAGCCGATATGTGATGGGGTTTGTGTTTTGAACTTTAATAATTTTAAAAATTTCAGCTGTCCAGTTTGGTGTATAGCCTTTCTCAAATATATGCTTGTATTTGCTGATGCGTACAAGATCTCCAACTTTATGCTTTGCAGGAACAACAATCTTTATATGATTGAATACAGCTGAAAGCAGTTGTTTCGCATTGGAGGCGTTGATATCACGTGGTCTCATTTTTGTAGTTCGATGTATTTTTGAATTGTATTCAATGAGGAGTTTCTTTACCATACCAATCCACTGATAAGTTCCATTAAAGCTGAATTCCTTCCACATAACATCCTTCAGAGTTCGGTTAAATCGTTCCACTATTGATGCTTTGAGGAAACTGTACGTAGAGTAGTGATTAATTGCATGCTTCAGCATTAGATTTTTATAGAGGCTGTTGTAGAATTCCTTTCCATCGTCAGTCTGCAGGTTTTTAGGTATTCGTCCCTCGCTTAATATAGACTGCACTGCATGGCATCTCTTACTTCTACACCAGTTTTTCTTTTAATTGGAATTGCCCATGCGTATTTGGAGAAGGTATCAATTACTGTCAGCAGATAGCGGTAACCCTTGTTCACATACTTGTAGGGATCCATATCAACCAAGTCTGCCTGCCACAAGTCATCTAGTCCTTTGATAATCACACGACGTCGTTTAAAATTTTTTTTGGCTGGTTTATGCAGCTCATTTACCACTTGCCCCTTACTCATCGTAATTATAAATGAAACAGATTTCCCAAGAGTTTTTACCTACGAGTAAAAAACTAAAGGAGAGGCCCATAAACAACAATTTTCGTGCCAATCTCAAAAATGTGTAAGTTTATACACATACTATAAAAAAATCGCATTGCAGGCGGATGGAAAAAAAAGTTTACGCAAGGGACTTTGGCGCGGTTTTTGAAAGTGTGACGCAAAATTCTATACTAGCAGCATGATAGTGAGAGCTAGTAATACAAAACAACTTTGTGAGATTCCTGGCTCCCCAGTAAGCCTATTTCCATCTTCGGTTGGCCAATAACTTGCCTTAAAATTTCATTTTTGGTAAATCCATAATAAGAAAATATATTAAAATTCTTTTACTTTTATCAAAATTACAAATATTTACCAATATTCTAATTCCTAGCTTATTATTAAAAAATAAACAACTACAGTTTTACTAAATTTCCATATAAAAGAATGTAAATATTTTTCTATTTAGTACCCTTCCAATTTTAACCTTACCTACGGCTTTTGTGCTAGGGTAGATTTCTTTACCGAACATAAACAAAAGTGACACCTAAGGTATATGTAGACAGAGATACAACCATATGTTAGAAAGTGAGATAAAGCATCACGTTCGGCGCGCAAAAATGGCATATATATACACGCAATGGCCTCTCCTTTAGTTTCTTACTCGTAGGTTTTTACTCATATACACCATTTTTTGGTGTCAATTCTTTCTTATTTATTACTGAAGTAAACAGGTAGTTTTCAATCTTCGCGATTTCATCATTGATATATAGCATTAAATTTGTCACCTCCATATTAATAGTTTTTTCTATTTCTTCAACACTTATTTTAATTTTCTTGTTAACATAGTCTTTGGTAGTAGCATCATCATTTTCAAGGAGTTTACTAAGTCGTTTTATACACTTTGAGTTTAGATCGTAGTCTCCGTTTATCGTTAAATTAAATCCAATACCCCGCTCTCCTTGTTCACCAGCTGGACCCTGAGCTCCTCGTTTACCATCTGGTCCTTGAATTCGTTGTTTACCGGCTGGTCCCTGAGCACCTGTTGGTCCACGTTCACCTGCTTTCCCAAGATATCCTCGCTAAGAGAAACGTCCAAATTTGTCAACGCTCATCTGTAGATTGTGTAGAAGTATGGTAATGGAGTAGTATTTAAACTATAATATCTGATTCTCGCAACTCCTCCAGGATAGATACAATTTCATTGTTTTGACTGATGTTTCCAGCCTGCTTTGATGCCATTAGAAGGCGCAGTCTATCCACTAATTCATTTGGATCATCCCAGTAAATGTGATCAATGTTTTCCTTAGGCAGATGCATTAGTCCCATGCCTTTATGCTGTATAAGTTTACTGATTACAGCTGTATACTTAGCCGCTCTAGTACCTTTTATTTGTCCATCTTCAGCATAGTTACATTTATATGCATTGGTATCTCTCAAAATAGATCCATAATTAGCTACATCCTCTGTAATGTATGTACATATAAACCTTTCAATTCAAATTTATGTCACCCCAAATAGATAAGATTACATACCAATCCAATGCACTGTGAAGCCATGACCACAGACAAGAAAAATAAACAATTATCGAAACGATAATTCAAAGAAAATAAAAACAAAACAAATTGCTCGACCTTAACAGAAATTTGCAACACACGCAAATTTCGCTATGCAAGCAATTTGTTCAATTGTAATTGTGTCTGTGGTCATCGCTATAACAAATCAATGAATCAATATAACAAATCAATGAATCATAAAGAAGCTCAGTGATCAGAATTGTTGACACTGCAACTATGATTTATAATTTCATTTATTGCAATTTGGCAATAACTCCCCCCTTTTAGAATTATTGAACATATTGATTCCTATGTAAACTAATTGTATAAAAATTAGACTTAAACTGACTATCGAAAGGTGTCTTTTTATTTCTCAAAGTTAAACATCGGCATACTCTACCATCATGCTATTACAGCGGCATACTCTGCCTTAGCAAAAGATATAACAGCGGAATACTCTGCCAGTCAGAATAAAGCGGCATACTCTGCCTCCAATATTAAATGTCGCGTACTCTGCCACACAATTTACTTTGGCATACTCTGCCTTTATACATATAATATCATAACAGCGGCTCTTTAGCCATCGAAAGTAAGTTCGGCAGCGATCTGCCCTTTTACCTTACCACACCTCTTTAGTATATATACTTTTAACAGGATCCTTCATAAATAGCAGCTCACATAACCCCAAAGTTGTTTTATAGCTCTTCGCCTTAATAACAATATTTCCTACATCATCAACATGACAACATCAAACGTTGAATTACCGATTCTCCACGGGTTGTCATCATACTAAACTCCATAGGTTGGATCAATTTTAGGGCTATTATCAGTGAATAGCTTTAAATAGTTTGAAACTATGTATCCAGACGTATCGGGGGAGGTGACAGGAGACCTTCCTGTCAATGTTCTTGAATGTTTGGGTGTTGCGAATTCTTCTTCAGATGTTAAGGAATAATCTCCATAATTTATAGGTGTGCCACTAGCCTCCATTTTCACATATTTTCGTTTTGGAGGAGTAAAAGGTTCCACAATTTCGTTGTCTTCTTCTTCTTCTTTGGCTTCTTGGCTCGTTTTTGACTCTCGTAACAAATTCTTTTAAGGGTTTGGTGATTGGCTTGAAAGTTTCTTCAAGCTGAACTTCTGATTCAATCCTTCCCATCCTTAGAGCTTTAATTTTCCTTCGCACTGCATTCCTTGTCTTGATGATTTCTTTTAATAGATTTTCATTGATCTTCGATATTAACTGAATAACGGCTTTTCAAAGAGCTCTGATAACAGGTAAACACCTTTCCAAACAGCTCTTATAACAGCTTAACAGCTTTCCGAACAGCTCTGGTAACAGCTTAACAGCTTTTAAAACAGCTCTTATAACAGCTTAACAGCTTTCCAAACAGCTCTGATAACAGCTCAACAGCTTTTAAACTGGTCTGATAACAGGTGAACAGCTTTAATTTACTCAGCAGTTCCACGGGATTCGGTGTGCTTTCGGCTGAGTTACAACTTCGCGTGTTTCATCCTTTTATAGTACAATGAATGTAACAAATCCTTTACGGTAGCGCCCCTTGTTTAATGAGCTATCCTTATCAATCATCAAGAAACCATATTCATCTTTCCAACACTCAGCACAGCCTCTTTGAAAATTATCAAATTTCATGTCTGTATTCACATGATCATTATAGATATGTTTCAAATTCAAGTCATCTTGCTTGAATAAGATGATTAAATTAGCATTGTCACGTATTAAGTGCTTTGGTATATGCGTATATGTTTGACAGAGATAGAAGCTGTCTATATCTTCGTGGCGACCCATGCATAAATAGGATCGCACATTGTCTTGCTTTTCGCATGCTACATCTTCGAAAATAAACACTGAATGTGATTTGGCTTCCTCTGGTGCTAGAACGTCGCAGTTGTTTGAGAATGTATAATACCCCAATCCTGATATGGGAGTCATCACTCGTTTCAAGTATTCATACTTTGGCTGATATAAAGATTTTGAATATACTATATGTAAATATTTTCATATCTCAGACCATTGGGATGTTCCAGCAAACTTATCATAACATAAGTTTTTCCACAATTCGATGGTCCAACAATGATGCTTCTTATAGTATTAGGCAATAGGGGCCCATGCTTCTTTTTCACCTTCATATGCGCTACATCAGCATTTCGAACAGGAAAAGCTTGTTGTTGTTACTGAACCGCATATTGAAGACTAACGGGATTCCTATAAGTACACCTGTTTATATTACATTTGAACAGTATCATCGGAACCTTATAAGATGTCCGATCACAAATCGAAACGCTCCAGAAAATCTTTGAAAGGGGATAGAGGTCAGTCAGGTCAGTCATCAACAAATTACCTGTAGAATAACATCTACCGGGATACCAGTACTGTGGACCAAGAACAAGTTACAAAAAAGATTGGCGAGAGGAGATCCAGGCATTAATCCACTGGACGCAGCCTACAAAGAACACGATATAGCATACTCGCGACATAAAGATACAAGTGATCGACATATAGCTGATAAAATATTAGCTGAAAAAGCCTGGCAGCGTGCAAAATCTACGGATGCAAATTTGAGTGAACGTGCCAACGCCTGGCTTATAACAAACGCAATGAAGGCTAAAATTAAGCTAGGTATGGGTCTTAAACGCCAACCCACATTCCGAGAAGCAGTACGAAATGCACGTAAGATTTTAAAAATCAAAAAACCAAAAGACTAGATGGAAGCTACAAAAATAGCTCTTAGTGCAGCTAAAAATATTGCGAAAAGAAAGAAGAAATCAATTAAAACTCCACGAGTGATACCTGTACCAAAGGTTGGCGGAGCACTTCCGTTCCTCATCCCGTTGTTTGCTGGGCTTTCAGAATTAGGAGCACTATCGGGAGGTGCAGCAGGCATAGCTAAAGCAGTAAATGATACCAGTGCGGCAAAGGCAAAATTGGAAGAAAGCAAACGTCATAACCAAGCAATGGAAACTATAGCGGTTGGTAAAGATGGAAACGGGCTGTTCTTGAAGCCGTATATAAAAGGATTTGGACTCTATCTACAACCTCAACCAAAAAACTATTAAAGACGCTACCCAAACGACCGCTAAACGAGTTGGATCTTCACAAGTATACCACACACTTACCGCACTTCAGAGGAGTATTTATGCGTGATAATCTACCTAAAAAGCCATGGAAGCGAGAAAGCGGTATTGTTAACTTGGACATCTCAACTGGAGCAGGTACACCCTGGGTAGCGTACTACAAGAAAGGTGATAACATCGAATACTTTGATAGCTTTGGCAATCTCCAACCACCAAGGGAGCTCATAAACTACTTGGGTAGTAATATTACGTACAACTACAGTTCTTATCAGAACTATGATGCAGTAATTTGCGGTCACTTATGTTTAGAGTTTTTATATAATTGTTATAGCCATTAATTATTATCTATAAATAAATGTATCTATATTGAAATCAACCGCCATGTCATTAACACTTACTCTCACGGGAAATTCATCTCTACTCACTGCTGAGTACTTTCCCCCGCTGGAGCTAGCAACGGATTATATTTGTGATTAATTGATTTTCAAACATACAACTCTATACCAAATATTGATGTGAGCAATAATCTGGTTCATGTAGGGAATGAGGTTGTTGAGATACCTGTTGGATCCCATGAGATTGATGATATAGCATAATATGTACAAGGATACTTGGATAAAGAAGGGAAAAGGATAAAGGTTGCGATAAAGGCTAACAATAATACATTGAAGAGTGAAGTTAAGGCAACTGAAGAAATACATTTTTAAAAACAGAGATCCATAGCTCCTCTGCTAGGATTCAGTAAAAGAAACTTATCTGCTAATATAGTGCATACATCAGAGTTGCCAGTCAACATCATTAAAGTAAATACTATACGCATCGAATGTAATATTATATCAAGATCATTCTTCAACAACACACAAGTACACACTCTCCACGAGTTTTCCCCGAACGTTGGGCCTGCGTATAAAATAGTGGAGGTACCCAAAAATGTAATCTATTTGCCTGTGAACACCAAACGTATAAGTTCTCTAACATTGAAGCTCCTTGACCAAGACGGTGACTTGATCAACTTCTGAGGAGAGACTATAACCATCAGGTTACATTTGAAGCCACAGAATGTTGATATACAATAATGATAAATACGAGTTCGGATCAGACAATATCATTAGTCAGCGGACAACCTTGAAGCGGTCAAGACCTACATTAACACCTGCAAATACAGCATATTTAAAATCAATAGGCTTAACGCTGAAACAATGAATAAAGAAATACTAGATATTGCACCAGACGCTCGCTTTGATAACAGTGTTACTAAATTTAAACATCACTCCTATTAACCATTTCTAACATCATTTAAAAACAGCGATGAAATCCGTATCTCTGTACAACATCAGGACTTGAATCTTCTACCCAGCAGGAGTTTTCTTTATATTGAGGGGTCGCTAACAAAGCTGGATGGAGCCATTTCAGCAACTGCAAAATTAGCTAACAACGCTCTACCATTTATATTTGATGAAATACGCTATGAATTGAATGCAGTGGAAATCGATCGCACAAGAAATCTCGGAATTGCGACAACATTAATAAACTACGTATCGCTAAATGCAAATGTAAGCAGGATACTACTCAACGGCAGCTGGTCACCAGATTCATCCGTTATACCAGCCAATGGACTGTTTAACTATTGTGTACCTCTGAAATATTTATTGGGATTTGCTGAAGATTACAAGAAAATTCTGATAAATTCCAAACATGAACTCATATTGATCCGGAGCAGGACGGAAGATAATGCCATTATATCACCCACTTATGTGGTGAAAATTGAAATTACCAAACTTCAATGGAGCATTCCGCATGCTACAGTATCCGATGATGAAAAGCTGCAACTATTTAAAATTATCGGGAGAGGTCGCCCGATACAAATACCATTCCGCAGCTGGGACATATATGAGTATCCAGTACTACCGGAATCCACGCATCAAACCTGGTCAGTTAAGACTTCCACTCAACTGGAGAAACCTCGGTTTATCTTATTATTACAAACGGATCGAAGGAACTATAAAACCAAAGATGCAAGCAAGTTTGATCACTGCAAACTCACCGATGTTACAGTTCATTTGAACTCAGAATCATATCCCTATGATGATTTGAATTTGAAATTTGATTTGAACAGATACGCATTGCTGTATGAGATGTATATAAAGTTTAAACAATTATATTATGGTCATCAGTATCAGCCGTTCCTCACATGGGAGCAGTTCAAAACCGATGCTCCGATTGCTGTCATTGATTGCTCACGTCAAAATGAAACAATAAAAACTGGACCTGTTGACATAAGGCTAGAATTCAAGACATCTGAAAATATACCGGCTAATACAACAGCATATTGTTTGTCTGTTTCTACACGATCGAATAGTGGAATACAGTCCGCTGACAAGTGAAGTTAGAAAGTTAAATTAAGAAGATGCTATCATCGTAGACATCCAAGGATTCAAAACAAACCTCACTAAACCACTAACCACTAACCATCACTAAAGAACTGGCAATTCTAAACAATGAAAACCAGATGCAGCACTTTATATTTCAACCATCGTTCAGATAAAAAGTTTTGACTTCAGCAAAAAGATACAAGTAAAATGGCTTCAACACAATTTTCATGGATTCCGCTGGGATGATGGCTACATACCGTATCAGAAGCTGTACACAATAGTTGAACCACTGCTTCGAAACAAAACCATATATGTAAAGGGAGCTGAAAAAGTTCGTTGGATGCAGAAGATAGTTGGAGAGGGTGAAATCATTACTAACGTCGAAGATGAATACAACTATGGAAAACTAATAGAGATTAACACAAATGCGCCATCTTGCCAAGTTCATATTGGACAATGTGCTATAAGAAATACTTTTATAATAGGAAATTTGATTGGAAATAAAAACAAGTGTTTATAAAACATAAGACTTTTCAATACACATACCCCAGAACCCTAACTGACATCGTCTAGAATCTGTTCATGGTGATGTCATGTTCTGAAATTCGAATAATGCTGATTTCTACAACTTCCCTGCTAAGAAAACGTGCAGGATTTGAAAATAGCAAAACCATGATGACGTCATGCCAATATCTAGAACTCTCCCGCTAATGCATGCTGGTAGTTCCAACTAAGGCCTTAGGGAACCTTACTCAAGAAATGGCGTTTGTGCCCGAACAAATGTCCCTAATATCTCGAAAACCAGAGGATTTCTAATGAAAATTTTGTTCCCCCCTCCCACCACACACCGCCAAAAATCCAAAAATAACTTGAATTATTAATACGCTAATATTGCCTACATTTAGGCGCTCAAGAAACATCATAATAAAAAGCCTACATTTAGGTGCACCACATATCTATCTAAGAAAACCGTAGTACGGGAGCATGCTGCTAGTACCGGCTAATGCCGCTAGAGCGCAGTCAAGACCAAATGACACATCCCGGTAGTACCGGTTAATCCCGCAAGGCGCAGTCGAGAGTCAATGGTGCACCCAAGACACAATGGTGTATCCAAGGCGCAATGGTGTATCCAAGACACAACCCAATACAGTCAAGACACAAACCTACATTTAGCATGGACTCAAACCACCGAGCGACGGTCCCGCCATCTGTGACAAAATCCTGGAAGCTAAAAGGGTGTCGCAGAAACGCCATAGTGTAACTATTAACTTTCGTTTAAACCCTTCCATCTGACCGCCTCTCCCCCTTTACTCGGGAAGCACGAGCGGCCAAGAGACAACAAACTGGTGGCAGCGGTGTTCCTACTCCATATCGAATCAGTGCTAACATTTTTTTCAATTTGAATTACGTAATTTAAACAAAAAAAATTTGAAAAAATATAATAAAAAAAATTAATAAAAATCTATATAACAACTGGTGGCAGCAGTTATTTTAAAACAAAAATTCAGTGCCTTTACAAAAAAGAAGTAATTAAATAGTAATTCATCAAATAAATAAATAAACAAAAAGTAAACTGCTAGGTATAAAAATAATAAAAACCAGTAAAAGGAAACTTAAAGAAAAAAGTTATAATACTTATATGTATTTATAAAAAAAAACAAAAAAAACCCCGAGTACCCAACAAAAGGGACTTAGAGGAAATTAAATAAGTTTAAGCTCCAGAGCGCTCAATGAGGGAATTTAGCGAGGCTGCATCCCTGCCTCAACAAAGACCTTTTACAACCCAGAAGGAAGACTTCAAGAAGACGTTGACCGGGATGCCCGACACATGACTCCAATAACAACAACAATTATCAACAGGATCATCAAAAAACAGGTAAAAACTTGAAGAAATCATCAGCCCGGACGCCCAACGCAACCAACATTCATCAACAACAAATAAGCAAACTCACGGATTAATACGCAAGGTAGAAATATAAAATATTATACTTTTTATTTATTAATCATATCATTAACAAAAGTAGTGAATAACTATAAGATCAGTTCTTCCTAGAAGCGACCTCTGCGGCAAGACTTCGTGAGCTTGTTGGTCAGAGGTCTTCGAATAAAATCAATAATCCGTCCCCTGCGATAATACTTCGTGAGTCTATCGGCCAGGAGTCAGATATTGGTTGGAGGGAGCGATCTTGAATTTTTCCTTCTCATATATTGGGTACACATATATGCAATATTTCGGAATTAATTTGTTTTGTTCTCTCTCGATTAGCTGCCCAGCAATTAAAATATATGCAGCTGAGTGCTTTTTTTCCCTTCTTTTCAATAATTGTTAAAAAAAAAAAAAAAAAAAATTACCGTATTAACGATTGCAACAAATAATTACGAATTATATTGTGTTTTACTTACATTTTATTCCCAAATTTCATTTTTAACAAATATCTAAATACAAACAACGTACATCCTTGATCCCTTTGTTGAGAGTGTTAACCATTTTTTCTTGAGTTTTTGTTTAAATCGAAACAAATTTAATCCCAATTTTCTTTCATCCCTTTAATAAAACTGCTGCGTAGCAGATATATTCATATCTATATAGAGCGCAATTTTAATAATCAATCTTAATATCTACGAAGAAAATTTCATCCGTTTATAAAATTTTTATTGTTCGTCGCTTCACCTCCATCTAAATTTTTACGCGTTTGCATAACTATTAGACATGACTGAAGAAAACATATCTTTTGACGAGCTTTGCTTATCACAAATACAAAAAAAACAAAGAAATCAGAAAAATATTAAAGGAATATCACAGTACTAACAAAAAATACAGAGCTCCAGAATTAGTTTCCGAAAAGATCAAAAAATTAGACAGACTTTGAAGAAACAGAATCCATTACCCAAAAACATAAAGATTTCCACAAAACTCATGAATATTTTAAACAATCATGCTCTGATAAGACAGCGGATTGGTACAACCTAATCAAAGCAACACTGACTGATAGGTTGAAATCTATTTCAACTCATGAGGATCACACAAATAACCCATTTTACATCGCACCTCCCAAAAATTCACAAAAAGCAGCATAGATAGATAATCACGACAACGCAGACCAAGACCAAGAAAATATAATACGATTTCGGCTGCAGGAGGACAGATAAAAAACAATATCACACATTATCCAGTCTATCAATCTTAATTCACTTTCAACTGCAAACCGGACATACTTAACGCAAAAACTAAATGCGTTGCATGAGTATTGGGATGATTTCAAAACAACTCATACGGAAATAATTTCAAATGCTGGCCCTAAGGACAAAGGCAGCGATTACTTCACGAAAAATGTCTATATAAATATGGAAATATCATATTCAGATACTATAATTGCACTTCAGGAACAGCTAGATTCACGAGTTATCAAATACTACAAATGATTTTACAAATCATCACCATAATGCCTCTTTTAGAGAACAGTCGCAAGGTCATTAATCCCAAATTTTAGTGGAAATTCTAAGGATTTCCACAAATTTATTTCAAGTTGCGATGACATGTACGCAACAGCATCGACGGTGAGCGAAAAACAGTCCCTCCTTAGCTTAATAAGGAGTAAATTATCTGCAGAGGCGTATGATGTATATAGGTACAATCAAATATCAGATTGGTCTGAATTAAAATCTCTGTTAACTCAATCCTTCGAAATCAAAACCTCTAGATCCCCCTTACAGTCTCAATTAAATAATTCAAGACAAGGTAGAGAGGAAAGTGTAAAAGACTTTCTTCAAAGATTAAATACAACACTGTCCAAGCTACATGAAGCAACACATTCCTATACAACGGACAAGGTGCTCCTACGGTCTTTGTTAAAAGATAATGAGTATCAGGCTGTGAGAGCAATTGAAGATGGGTTATCCAATCCACAATTACAGACTTTGCCTAAGGTACATTCCGATAAATCCTTCTCTGCACTAAAATCACATATTCTAGATCACTCATTACGTATAGAGCAGAAGCAACCCAACCTTCAAACATATAACAAGGTAAATCAAAATTCCTTTCAAAGTATAAATAACAACCTACGTTGCCTCAAATGTAATAGACTGGGGCATGCTGTCGTACAACGATCTATGGAAAATTTTAGCACCATCCAAAGAACACATTCACAATTGCAACGTCCTCCAGATTTTAAGAATGCTACATCTCCGTCACAGGTCCCTAGTTGTGGATAATGTCATCGGATGGGCCATTCTATTGAAGAATGCAGGACAAGAGCTGCAAATAATTCCCGATTTAACGACAATCAAGGAAATAGAAATAATTTCCGAAAAGTAAACACCGCTCCGCAAACAAGCACGGCTGATAGACAGCCACAAAACAGGAACTGGCAGCAGCCAGTATTCCAAGAGAATCGAACTCCACCGAGATATAAAAATGCAAATATCTCAGCTAGATCACCGCCTCCAAATAGGAAGGACAGCAAAAGTCCCATCGGCATCCAGGCAGGGAAACTGGATGCATCGGGGGGTCTCATTTGGCAACCCCTCGCACATACAAATACAGCACAAGTTCACAGGATTCCCGCGACAATATCGACACAGGCAACAATAAATTAATCCGTATCCCCGTCCAAATTAATAAAAATTCACTAACGCTTTCCTTGCCTGTCGACAACTGTTCTGCTCCGAAGCTTACCTTTTTCATTGATACAGGAGCAGAGATCAGTTTAATAAAACTCCATCCATTAAAGCCAGATAGCATCTGCTACAGAGATGCTGTCTGCAATATAAACACACTATTCACAGAGTCCACTTCTACGGAAGGGCTCATCTTTGCTAAGTTGAATTTAGAATCTTCGAATAATAATAACTCCATCTTAGAACAACCATTTCAAATAGTGGGAAATAACTCCATCCTCTCATACGATGGCCTACTTGGTCATGACTTTTTATCTCGATACAATGCTAGTATCAATTACAAAAATAAATATATTTCTTTAGAAATAAACGATTCAAATGAATCTTACCCTTAGGAAGAATATTACACTAATTATCCATACGTTTATTTGAAAAGCGAAGGCTCAGAAAAGAGATCTCAAACAGAAAGTCTTTTATCTACGTAGATAACATTCTCCGATATAAATACTAATACAAATCTATCTCCATCAATTGCTTCGAAAAGAAATGCAAATCGATCGCCAGCCAATGCTTCACAAGAAATGAAGCATAAAGGTAAAAATCTATCTCCATCTATAGCCAGAAAAAAGGCTGAATTAAATAAAAATCAATCTCCATCCAAAGCTTCACAAGATTCGAAGCAAGAACGTAAAAGTATATCTCCATCTACAGCCGCACAAAAGGCTGCATCTAGTACAGCTCTATCTCCTTCATCAATAAATTCACAAAAAGTGAATTCCAGGAATAAATCAGAAAAGAAGTCAAAGAATTTCAATAAAGTTTTATCTCCTTCAAATTCTATCGAGTCAGAATCATCGTATAACTCCTTCCAAATCCCACAAAAGTTGGAATCATATTTTCTTCCTTTTAAAAATCCGAAAGAATCGGATAAATTAAATAAAATTAAAATTCCGGCTCGATCAGAATTCATCATTGAAATTCCAACTCCTTTTATTCAAAATCAATCGGTCTGTTTCAAGAAGGAAATAAGGCCCGGTTTATTTCTTGGAAATTCGATAGTCGAACCAGTCAACGGTATGGCAAAAGTCCTAATCCTCAACACAAATGACGAGGACGCCGATCTGGCACCTTACGAGGTGAACCCAGTTTACCAAGACTTGGACGGCTTTGTGGTCATCTCCACAGACTCTGAAAGAGATCCAATTAAGGGCAGAATAATTAAACTGCAAAACCTTATAAAATTGGATCACTGTAATGCAGAGGAATCTGAGAGTGTTCGCAACATCTGTAGGGAATTCAACGATCTCTTCTTCATAGAAGGGGATTTCCTTTCATATACAGATGCGATTACCCACAAAATCGAGACACTCCAAGACAAACCGCCCATCTATACCAAGCCTTATAGACTTCCTGAAGCAAGCCGAATGGAAATAAACCCGCAAATACAAGAAATGCTTGAGTCAGACATCATCAGACCTTCACATAGTCCCTGGAATTCTCCACTTCTCCTGGTTCCTAAAAAACCAGATGAGAATGGAAACAAAAAGTGGCGAGTAGTGGTAGATTTTCGTCGTGTTAACGACATTACTATTGGCGATGCGTACCCACTGCCTAATATCACTGATATATTAGACCAGTTGGGGAAGTCGAAATATTTTACCACACTCGACTTAGCCGGTGGATTTCACCAGATAAAAATGTACTCGAAGGACAGGGAGAAAACTGCCTTTAGAACACCCTATGGCCATTACGAATACAAACGTATGCCATTTGGTTTAAAAGGAGCCCCTGCTACTTTTCAACGAGCCATGAACAATGTTCTATCTGGACTTCAAGGCATCTATTGCTTCGTATACATGGACGATATCGTAGTCCATGGATACAACCTCAAAGATCACAATTCACAGCAGTATTTAGTCGTCTCCGCAATTTCAATTTGAAACTTCAACCCGACAAGTGCCATTTCTTAAGGAAAGAAATTATGTATTTGGGGCATATAATTACAGAAAATGGAGTCAAACCAGACCCAGCAAATATTATGTCAGTTCAGTCCTATCCCAGACCGAAGAAGGAAAAAGATATAAAAGCTTTCCTTGGTTTCGTCGGCTACTATCGCCGATTTATACCAAATCTTTCAAAAATAGCTAAACCACTTACAAATCTTTTGAAAAAAGATACGGCTTTCAAGTCCGACGCAATTTGTGATGAAGCATTTTGCGAATTACGCAATAAACTTATTTCAGCACCAATTTTATCAAATCCCGATTTTGATAGGGAGTTTTTTGTCACCTCCGATTCCAGCGATTACGCCATCGGAGCTGTTCTTTCACAAGTTGATGATCAAGGAGATCATCCAATCGCCTATGTGAGCCGAGTTGCAGAGACTCGTTACTCAACAATAGAAAAGGAGCTCTTAGATATGGTTTTCGCATTTGAGCAATTCATACCATACGTTTATGGCAAACAGTTTACAATTATAACTGACCATAAACGATTAGCATGGCTCATGAATCTGAAAGACCACTCCTCAAGAATAATGAGATGGAGAATACGTCTTAAGGAATATGACTACAAGATAGTCCATAAATCAGGTAAGGTCAACACAAATGCAGATGCTCTCAGTAGAGCAATTCCGGAGAATTCCGAACATTCTGCAGAACCAACCACCTTCGTAAATGTGGTAACTAGAAATCAAGCCAGAGCTCAGGCGAATATAAATACACCCAACGCAAGTGTAACTACTCCAAACCCAACTCCATCACCTGTAAACAATTCCTCAGTCATAATAACTGAGACAAATTTTCCTCTTCTACTAACTAAGTATGCGAATCCTAAATTTTTCATCTTGCCAATACAAGATACAGAACTTGAAAGAGTGTTGGATTCGAAACTCAAATTTTCTGATAAATCTTCTTCTTTAGGAAAGGAACTGAACTTCTTCAAGAAAAAAGAATCAACAGTAATCATTTCAAAAATTAATTTACCTTGTCGATCCCAAAGAGAAAGATCAGACCTCGAAAAGATTTTAACTGAGATCTGCTCATACACAGAAGCAAATCAATTAAAACAAATTAATATCTCCTTCCCTATATTAGATCCACAGAATCTAATAATTATTAAAAACGCTTTTGTCCAGATCTTCGCTAATAAACAAATAAACATTCAACTTCATCAGGATTCAATCAAATATTTATACGACATTAAGGACATCGAACAAGTATTAAAAGATTTTCACTCATTACCAACGGGAGGCCATCAAGGTATTTCCCGTACTATTAAAAGAATCGAAAAGCAATTTTACTGGCCTGGCATGTCAGACGACGTGGTCAAATATGTAAGGAAATGTAAACTTTGTCAGGTGAACAAAGTATCCAGGAACCCAAAAATTCCTATGGAAATCTCGAGCATTAGCTCCAAACCTTTCGAAAGAGTGTACCTAGATGTTGTAGGACCTCTCATTCTGGAAACAAATATCTCCTTACATTCCAAGACGACCTCTCAAAATTTTCTGAGGCTATTCCCATAGTCGACACCGAGTCTAAGACATTAGCGGAAGCCTTCACGACAACGATAGTTTGTCGACATGGTATTCCAGAAAGTATCCTCAGAGATCAAGGTTCTAACCTCATAAGTGGCATGTTCGCCGAGGTATCTAAATTACTAAGAATAAAACGACTTAAAACTACTCCATATCACCCTCAAACGAATGGTGCATTGGAAAGAAGTCACAGAACCTTAGCAGAATATCTCCGATCTTATGTAGCAAAAGATCCACAAGACTGGGATACATGGATTCCTTATGCCATGTTTGTATACAATACAACCCCACATTCGAGTACTAATTATACTCCTCGCGAACTCCTTTACGGATTCCCAGCCGAAATTCCACACAATTTGAAATCTTCTCCAACCGTTTGCTATAATTATGACAATTATGCAAACGAGTTAAAAGCGCGTCTATAGGCTCAATCTCTAAAGCTCTTTTCGGCACATTGGACGAAATGATGCCAAGAGTTATGACGAGCAAGTCCGTAACCTCACTCTTAACCAAAACTCCCTCCTATCACTTATGAAAAGCCAAACTGCGATAGTCGAAGCAACCGCAAATATTTTCAACAAAACTAAGGCCGCAATTGAAAAGGATTTCTTGGTTATGCATAAAAAGTTAATTTCAATACAGATAGCTACATAATTAATGGAAAACAGAACATTGGATAACATAATATCCATAGAACTTGAATCACTTATTTCCCTGGTTTCGTTAATGGCATTCAGATACAAAAATACCCAGTCGGAATTAATAGATCTCTTAACAGATTCAAGGCATGGAAAATTTCATCCTACACTCATTTCCCCTAGACAAAATGAAGAACTCTTATTGAACATCAGACAGGAATTGCCAAATTCAATGATGCTTCCCATAAATTCTAGAGACAATATTTTATCACAATTTTACAAATTGAGTACAATAGCAGCGAATATTTTCAATAATAAAATAATTATCGAGGTCCGAATTCCACTTCCATTCAAGGAACCATACCAATTATTCAAAGCAAAGCCATTACCCACACACCTTAACGGATCATTCGTATATATCGAACCGGCAAATGAATACATATTAATAGATTACAATCGCGAACATTTTTGTTGAATTAACGCTTCAGGATATTCATAATTGGACAACGTTGGACCATATGCATTTCTACTGCAAAATTTCATTCCGCATCCTAAGCACAAATACAAGAACAAACCAATGTAAAGTGAATCTACTAAAGAAGGAACCTATTACACAAAAGTGTAAAATTCTGATCTTGGGACAGGATTACTATTGGACGCAATTATCACAGCAGAACGCCTGGCTTTTCTCCCTGAAAGGATCCCTCCATATAGACATTATTTGTGAAGATTCCGTTAATTCACAAACCCTGCATGGAATAGGAACAATGCACATCAATCCCGGTTGTTATGTTCGCAGCAAGGAATTCATCCTGCACGGACATAACGTAAAAATGTCTAAATTCAATTCCCATTTTATCCCACCGATAAGCATTTCCAATATAACATGGAATATGACGTCTTCTCCAATGGAAACGTTTATAGAAACAAATCCCTTAAATATTACAACAAACACGGATCTGGAGAAACTTCTCGAATCCATTCGTTCCCAAAAATATCGGGAAGAAATTCCTCTTAATCCCGTAAATAACCACCATATCCTCCATTACGCACTGTCATATTTAACAGTAGCTTCTATCATCTTTCTTTCTTATGCTTATCTGTATATTAAATACAAACCGAAAGTACGCGAATCGAAAGAAATACTTCCTGAACATAAACAGGAGAATGTGCCTACTCCGCCACCGAGAGAATCAAATTAACTCCTGCACCACAAAGAAAAACCACAGAAAACGTTTAACTTACAACCAATGACAAAAGAAAACGATAACCTCTCGCTTCCCAATTCTTATCCTCCTATACCCATCTCCATCTAAACAAAACACTACTAAACAATTAAAAAGGAAAATAATATCTCACGTTTTTTTTTCATATAAATACATATATATGTAGTCTTTTTTTAAGAAAAATAACTAACTATTAATGGAAAAAAAAAAACAAAGAGATCTATACGCGTAAATAAAATAAATAAATAAATAGGATGAATATGAGCAGCCGTAAGACTACCAAACATTTAGATCTAAATATTATTCGCTTTTTTTTATATTATCTTAGAAGCTTTAAATTAACAAATAAAACGGTATTATAAAGAGACAAGGAAAAACTATAACAATTAAAGTAAAACAAATAATGCCAGAGATTAAATTACTTTTTAAAATGAGTATATATAAAAAAAATGAGTATATAAAAAAAAAGAAATAAAGTAATCCAAAAATATACTTAAATTAATAGTAATACTTAATGATATAATTTTTTTTCTCCTCCTAATTTTATCCTAACTATCTAATATATAAATATATCATTGTATATTACATTATTGCTAGCGAAACGATTATAATAAATAATTCAAAGGAAAATTATTCAATAAATAGAATTTACCAAAATTCCTATAGTATATTTAATAATAACAATAAATAAACCTTGTCTATTAGAAATTATACTACCTATATATACATGTATTAGCATTTATGGCAAAAAAAAAAGATGTTATTTACAGTTAACTAGTTATATACCATTTCCTATATATATACAAATATATGTACAAATTCTACTTCACGTACTAGGAAAGAAAGTTTTCTTCTCAGGATGAATAACACTTTATTTTCCCCAGGGGGGAGGGAAGTTGTGACTCAGGTACCAAATGCCCCGAATCACAACCATAAGGTGAATACATCAATATATTGCCCTATGTAGTATATTGATGTATTACAAGATGACCCGGAAAATAAAAATCAAAATTTAAAATGCATTTAAAAATGCATTCCCATGTTATAACAAAATGCAATTTAGCATAAATTGCATTATGTTATCAGACACACATTCCACTCACACGGTATGCACACTTACCTACATACAGTGTCTTCTTACTTTTTTTCCGTATGTACTATGTACATACGTACATTTCCAACTTAATCCAATCTTATTATATGTACATACATACATACATTTATCAAAATTATTCGCGTCCTCTTAAAATTAATATTTCAAGACGAGCGCACAAGTCCATATCGGATTACAGTTTCACATTTTCTCACGTACGTTTTTTCAACGTCGTGAGAAAACAATAAAAATGAAAAAAGAGCTTTAAAACGACCATGGGTACCTGGGTGCAATTTGCCTAAACCTAAAGGAAAATAGTGAAAATTATTAAGATTATCAAAAAACCAATAATTATTAAAGGAAAATAGTGAAAATTATTAAGATTATAAAAAAACCAATAATTATTAAAGGAAAATAGTGAAAATTATTAAGATTATAAAAAACCGATAATTATAAAAGAAAAATAGTGAAAATTATTAAGATTAAAAAAAAAAACGATAATTGTTAAAGAAAGTTAGGGAAAATTGTTAAAACTCTCAAAACCGAGGATTGTTAAAGTTCTGGGATGAAATAAAAAAAAAAGAGGAAAGTATTTCCTTTTGTTAATCGAACTTTCGGTTAAAACCTTCCATCTGACCGCTTCTCCCCCTTTACTCGGGTAGCACGAGCGGCCAAGAGACAACATGATAAGAACAAACGCAACTCCAATTAAACAGATGTACTACCCTGTTTCTCCTGCTCTTCAAAAAATCATAAGCATCGACCTTGACCAGATGCTTGAACAAGGCATTATAGAGCCTTCCAGTAGCGCTTGGGCGTGACCAATCGTTATGGTGAAGAAAAAAAATGATGATTATAAGTTTTGTGTGGACTTTCGAAAACTGAATCGAGTTCCGGAAAAGGACTCTTGTCCAATTCCATATGTTTCTTCCACCTTGGACAAACTTCGAGATGCTAAATACATTTCACCTCTAGCTACAAAATCAGCCTTTTGTCAGGTCCCAATGGAGAAAGGATCGAAACAATATACGGCCTTCACGGTGCCTGGACGAGGCTTATTCCAGTTTTGTAGGATGCCATTTGGCTTAACCAATTCTCCGGCGACCTGGCAAAGATTGATAGATCGAGTGCTGTCTGGTAGCTTAGAAGAGCATGTCTTTGTTTATCTCGATGGCGTTATTATTGTCACCCAAACTTTCGGAAAACATCTACAAATCCTAGAAGAGGTATTTAATTGCTTACATAAAGCAGACCTAGTAATAAATTATAATTAATGCGAATTTTGTAGAGCGGAGCTAAAATATCTGGGGTATGTTGTGGGGGAAAACGGCCTGCAAGTAGACGCTGACAAGGTTAAAAGTATTTTAGAAATCCCACGCCCAAGGAATGTTACTGAGGTTCGCAGGTTTATTAAATTAAATCAAAGCTCAATTTATAATCATTGTTCTCATTGCATTTAAGAATTTCAAAATATGTACACATTCATTTTCTAGTTATGTATTCCATTTCAAATCTTTAATTTCCATATAAACAAATCATGTTGTTAATATAAAATCCACTGAACTTGCTCCTGTTGCTATAATTTTGTATGCTATAATCGAACCTTGCTCGAAATTATAGACATTGAATTATTCTCTTTCACTGTTCAACCACCGAGGAGTAAACTTCAAAATAAAGTCTGTACGAAAAACCAATAAAGTTGTAATTTTTCATAGAACACAAAATCTTGTTCCAACAGGCGATTTGTGTCTTCATTCTCTTCCCTCATTACTCCCATAACAGCTTTGTTAAAAAAAACAGAGGAATTAATTGGAGCAAGATTGCGATCAAGCTTTTAAACTGGTAAAGGAGAAATTAATTAGTGCCCCAATTTTGTCCTGCCCCAATTTTGACTTACCATTCATAGTTAACACTGATGCTTCAGGATACGGAGTTGGAGCGGTCCTAACGCTATTCCACTACGGAGGTGGAATGCCTCGCCGTTTTGTGGGCTATAGATAAGTTAAGGCCCTACCTAGAGGGTACTAAATTTACGGTGGTCACAGATCACGCTTCCCTGGTGTGGTTGCAGAATCTGAAGGACCCAACCGGTAGACTTGCTCGTTGGGCTGTAAAGATGCAACAGTTTGATTTTGCTATAGTCCATAGAAAGGGGAAAGAGCATAATCTTCCAGACCTTCTCTCACGATCGGTTCCTGTTCTCAATTTCTTAGACACTTCAGTAAATATCGGTAGCGATAAATGGTTTAACAAGATGGTCGAACAAGTCAGATTAAAGCCTTCAGCTTATTCGGAATTGCGCATTGAGCGGGGAAAACTTTGGAAGCACTGTGAAGTTAGATATCTGAAGTCATACAATCGGCTGCAGCGGCAGTTTTATTGGCCAAAAATGCGGAAAGACATGGCAAAATATGTACGAAATTGTAAAACGTGCCAATCGATTAAGCCGGATCTTCACAAGCCTGCGGGATTAATGGCCACACGGCAGATAGCTTCCCAACATTGGGAGACACTGTGCATTGATCTCATCGGTCCTTTACCTAAATGTTCTCGAGGTTACTCTTTTATTTTAACGATTGTAGATCAGCACAGTAAATTTGTGTTGCTATTTCCTTTGAGATCAGCCACTGCAAGGTTGATATGTCATAATATCGAAGATCATGTCATCTTGTTATTTGGTGTACCGAAAAACCGAATTTGCGACAATGACGTCCAATTTAGGAGGAAGGAATTCGGAAAACTTTGTGAGGGGTATGGGATTAACATTAACTTTACGGCGTTGTACCACCCTCAAGCGAACCCCTTGGAGAGGATTAACTAAGTGGTGAAGACAATACTTCGTGCCTATGTATCAGATAATCATCGGAATTGGGATTTTCAGCTTCAGAAAGTAGCTTGTGCAATTCGCACGTCACAACACGAAGCCACAAAACTAAGCCCGTATTTCATAAACTTCGGAAAAGAAATGACCGTTGATGATGAAGAAGGCATTCCTGTTGGCCAAAGGGTTGAGTGTGAGGCCCTTTCCACCAAGATTTGAACGTGGGAAGCACTACTGTCGCTAGTCCCCGACTAGCACATTCTGCAGGATTTGTATCCGAAGGCAGGTATCTCCATTGTGTTACAGGAATAGAATCTTGTATTTCCCACACTCTGTTGGGCACGTAGGTTTCCAACGGCTAGGGTGAGCTCGAAGCCAGGCAAGAACTGTACTTGAGTCCGTCCAAGCGAATATCACAGGATGAGACTATGTAAGAGCAGTCCGGACCTTGCTGAGGAGACGCGTCAATAGAACGGGTGCGCAAAGTTCCAGTCGAGGGATTGAAACGGTTTTGAGCGGAGTCACCTTGCTTTTAGCAGTGAGAAGACGAAGGTGAATATTCCCATCCTCTGAGATTATGCAAGCATATACGACTGCTGCATAAACTATGCTGGAGGCATCAGCGAAGCAATGTAATTCGTATGATATATACGAGGAATCGGTGCAAAGCCAGCGAGGAATTCGGATACATTCGATAAGAAACAGATCTTCCACCCATTGTGTTATGGTAGTATGAAGAGTGATGGGCTTTGGACGTAAAGTCCAGACTGCCAGCATGAGCTGACAGATCACTCGGTGAACAGCCCTAAGTACAGGGCGGCACGCTAGCTCACCTCGGCTATTGGCGGAGAGTGTGGGGAGGTTCCCAGAACAACCTGCCGCTATCACCAACCATATACAAAAAAAATTTCATCGTGCCTATAAACAAAAAGCCGGCACACATTCGGTCGTGAAAGGACCCTTACGTCACTTACCTATATAAAGCTGAAGGCGCAGATGTTTTTGCCTTCCTGCATGCCCCAACCACCCATGCGACTCTGAGGGCAGTTATCTTCAGAGTCCCTAGTTGACCTGTAAAGAGAGGGAGACTAGGCGAGCCTAGACGACCTTCATATGAGAGGGCTCCAGGATGGTGAAGGAAAAGAATTCAAAGCTCACGGAGACTTTACGTTATAAATTGTATTTAATTATAATAATATCTCAGAAAAGTTACAAAGCTTTAACCTTTTAAC
>OZ005740.1:158545404-158570404 GCA_963930735.1 Dioctria linearis
CCAAGAGGGGAACCGACTGAAATGGAATATTTGTCAGGATGAGATGTTAGAAACAAGTCGAGTAAATTAGCTTTATCTCCAGCTGCATCAGGAATTCCCGTTGGTGCATCCACTAGCTGTTGCAAATTAAATGATTCACAGAAGAGTTCAACGAAACGGCCCGCAGGACTTGTGGTAGAAGAATGTCTGAGCCACGGTATATTATGAACATTAAAATCGCCTGCCAGGACGATTTCGGAAGAGGGGGAAACAGAAAGCAAATGATCAATATTGTTGGAGATATTGTCAAATACGGATACCGTGTCGTCATCAGACATATTTGGGCTGCGATAAAGGAAACAGAAGTATATGATGTGCTTGTGAAGTTTGAACCTAATCCAGATATAATTAAACTCTGGATTAGCAGAAGGAAAATCTTGAAGAATAGTAAAGGCCACATCATTCCGAATATATACTGCGATCCCTCTATGCTGAGAAAAAAGAGGCACGAAGCTGTAACCAGGGACGTGATACTGATTAATATCAGCATCAGAAACGACCTTGGTTTCACTTAGCGCAAGAATTGCCGGATTTTTTGAGTTAAGGTGGCAGTACACCGAAAACCGATTTGCTCTTAATCCGCGAATGTTGCAGAAATCTAAAATAAAATTCTGCATGCTGAAGGCAAAAACAAAAAAGCAAAAAAGAAAAAAGCGACACACAACAACACAAAAATTTGGGCGCCACCAGCCGCAGTCAACGACACAGCGAGGTAAAAAAAAACAACAATAGTGTTATGCCTATTGCTGCTTTCAATACCTCAGACTGTGCAGTTCAATGACCACAGCTGGGGACACCCGTATTGCTGATCAGTGACAAGTGCTAATGCATTTGCACTGATCACAGATGAAGAGAAGGAAAGGAAACGTTACCGTGCTGCTGGCTTATAGAATGTTGATAGGGCATAGAAGAGCCCTTCACTTGGCGGATAAAATTTATTTTGTTTATTTATTAATTTATCGGTCGCGTCGGAATTTAAATAATTATAGTAATTGATTATATTGAAGATATTTAGCACAACACTATCACTTGTCTTAAATTAATTGATTGAATATGTTTATATTGATTTATTTGAACTACAACACTATGCAACGTCCGATCGGATTGACTCCACGCACTCTTCCTCTTTGTGTGTGTGTGTATGTGTATGTGTGTATGTGTGTGTGTGTGTGTGTGTGTGTGTGTGTGTGTGTGTGTGTGTGTGTGTGTGTGTGTGTGTGTGTGTGTGTGTGTGTGTGTGTGTGTGTGTGTGTGTGTGTGTGTGTGTGTGTGTGTGTGTGTGTGTGTGTGTGTGTGTGTGTGTGTGTGTGTGTGTGTGTGTGTGTGTGTGTGTGTGTGTGTGTGTGTGTGTGTGTGTGTGTGTGTGTGTGTGTGTGTGTGTGTGTGTGTGTGTGTGTGTGTGTGTGTGTGTGTGTGTGTGTGTGTGTGTGTGTGTGTGTGTGTGTGTGTGTGTGTGTGTGTGTGTGTGTGTGTGTGTGTGTGTGTGTGTGTGTGTGTGTGTGTGTGTGTGTGTGTGTGTGTCATTTGGTCTTGACTACACCCTAACGGCATTAGCCGATACTACCAGCATGCTCCGGTACTACGGCTTTCTTGGATGTGTGGTACGATTCTCTTGGATATGTGAAGTTTTTTGCTTCACTTCTCGCCCACACGTGGCAGCATGCTACCGTTTTGGGAAGTTTTTTGCTTCTTTTTTGCCTACACGTGGCAACATGCTACGGTTTTGGGAAGTTTTTTGCTTCATTTTTTGGATGTGTGGTGCGCCTAAATGTAGGCTTTTGTTGTTTTCAAGTGTTGCGCCTGGTTTTAAATTAATATTAGTAATAATTGATTTTTCTTGAGCGCCTAAATGTAGGCTTTTGGTTTTGAACTAATAATTAAAGTTAATAGTAGGAAATTTTTGTTCATGCCAATGGCTTCTAGAGGGGTGGTATGTGAAGGGGGGGTAATGACATTTTCATCAGAAATCCTCTACGGGCTCTGGTTTTCGAGATATTAGCGTATTAATAATTCAAGTTATTTTTGCTCAGGGAAATGGATTCTTGGCGGTGTGGAGTGGGAGTTTTCATCAGAAATCCTCTACGGGTTTTGGTTTTCGAGATATTAGCGACATCTGTTTGGGCGCAAACGCCATTTCTTGAGTAAGGTACCCTAGCGGCCTTAGCCGGAACTACCAGAATGCCTTGGTTTTGCTGTTTTCTTTTATTAGCGGGAGAGTTCCAGATTTCGGCATGACGTCATCATGGTTTTGCTGCACCTAAATAAGTTTTCTTAGCGGGGAAGTTGTAGATATCAGCATCATTCGAATTTCACAACATGACATCACCATGAACAGATTCTAGAAGATGTCAGTGAGACATTAGCCGATACGTAGCGACATCTGTTTGGGCGCAAACGCCATTTCTTGAGTAAGGTACCCTAGCGGCCTTAGCCGGAACTACCAGCATTCCTTGATTCTTGAGTCCATAATGTGGGTTTGTGTATTGATGGTACTGGTTTATGCCTTGGATGCACCATTGGCTCTTGACTGTACTGGATCCACCATCGGCTTTTGACTGTACTGGATTATGTCTTGGATGCACCATTGGGTCTTGGATACACCATTGTGAGGTTGCCTGAGCTGCATTTGCGGATACTAGCAGCATGCCTTGGTTTTGCTGTTTTCTCTAGAGTGGAAGTTTTAGATATCAGCATGACCTCATGATGCCGCCTTGGTTCTGCTGTAGAGAAATGGGAAGAGCCTGTGCTACATGTTGGAAGGATGAATATGGTTTCTTGATAATTGATAATTACAGCTCATTAAACAACGGACGCTGCCGTAAAGGATTTGATACCTTCATTAAAGATTTGATACCTTCAATGGGAAGGATTGAAGCAGAAGCTTAACTTGAAGAAACCTTTAAGCCAATCACTAAACCCCTAAAAGAGTTTGTTAGAAGAGTGCAAGATGACTTGAGTTTGAAACATATCAATAATGATCATGTGAATACAGACATGAAGTTTGTTACATTTCGAAGAGCCTGTGCTACATGTTGGAAGGATAAATATGGTTTCTTGATGATTGATAAGGACACCTCATTAAACAAGGACGCTACCGTAAAGGATTTGATACCTTCATTGTACTATAAAAGGATGAAATATGCAAAATATTCATGAGTCGAAGTTGTAACTCAGCCGAAAGCACACCGAATCAAGCAAACTTTTGGGGAGCACCAGTCAATCTAAGTGATTCAAAGTGTTAGTGTTGAATAGAAAAAATTAAAAATGTCTATCACATTATTAAATAATAGTTTTTCATTAGTTAAGAAATTGCGAGAAGATGTGCTGAAGTGTTTAAGTGATGCAAATTTTGTGAATAAAAACAATATTATTAAAGAGTGCAACAGAAACATTCGTAAATATCAAGCAGTATTTCGAAAGTGTAATAAGAATCCTAGAAAACGACATTTGGACAGCTGTATTGCTCAAATTAAATCGTTGATATTGTTAATCAAAGCTCCCCATCGAGGTGGAAGAATTAATCAACGAGTAATCATTCGTAGGTAGAATTAGGGCAGGTGTTATCGTGAATATAAGCCACCTAGATCCTAAGCTGTTTATGCAAGATGCTTCCAAATTACTTGCTCGCCGCGTTAAGAATACATTAAAACAACAATACCATATTAAAGTTGCTACAACGTTTTGCGGTGAGTTTATTAAAGAAACTGGTGATAATGAAGTTATTAAAGACATTAAGTACTTCCAAGCAAGAACTGCCCCAATCAGTGTGGAGGATGATTTGAATGAGTGGTATAAATTAAATATATACGACCCAATACTCACTCAACTAGAAGAGTTTCAAGAGAAAGATAGTGGTTGGGCTCTGCATTCTGTAATACAATTAGTGGTGCAGTTTGAGCCGATTCGGGGATCATTTTATATACCTCTGCCAAAGGAGATTGCTTTAAAGCAAGCTTGCATTAATGTGAAACATGATGATGAAGCATGCTTCGCGTGGGCAATAACATCAGCGCTCTATCCAGTAAATATTAACACCAATAGGATCTCATCATATCCACATTATTCTACTGTGCTAAATTTAACTGGAATAACAGTTCCCATGACGCTTAAGCAAATAACGTAATTTGAAGGCCAGAACGATTTATGAATAAACGTGTTCATCCTAGAGAAAGAGCGTTTCTTCACCACAGTTCCAGTTAGACTTACGAAACACAAGATGGAGCAACATGTAAATCTCTTAATGCTGCAACATGACTATGAACAGGCTGATGATGATGATGATGATGATGATGATGATGATGATGATGATGATGATGATGATGATGATGATGATGATGATGATGATGATGATGATGATGATGATTATGATGATTATGATGATGATGATGATGATGATGATGATGATTATGATGATGATGATGATGATGATGATGATGATGATGATGATGATGATGATGATGATGATGATGATGATGATGATGATGATGATGATGATGATGATGATGATGATGATGATGATGATGATGATGATGATGATGATGATGATGATGATGATGATGATGATGATGATGATGATGATGATGATGATGATGATGATGATGATGATGATGATGATGATGATGATGATGATGATGATGATGATGATGATGATGATAATGATAATGATAATGATAATGATAATGATAATGATGATGATGATGATGATGATGATGATGATGATGATGATGATGATGATGATGATGATGATGATGATGATGATGATGATGATGATGATGATGATGCCAGCAGATATCATTTCTGTTGGATTAAAGATCTTTCACGCCTTGTATCGGGACAAACGTCGAAACTTAAGTCTAGAGTGTACATATGCGACAGATGTTTGTTCTACTTTTACTCTGAAGAAAAATTAGCATCACACACTCCTGAATGTGAGAAGCAAAATGATCGCAGGATTATATTTCCCTCAGAGGAAATGAAATGGTTGGAATATAAGAATTATAACCATAAGAATCCAGTCCCGTTTTGTGTGTATGCAGATCTTGAGTCAATATTGAAGCCGATTCAGGGAAGCGATCAAAATACACAGCGAATCCAGGAACATGAAGCTCATAACATAGGATTCTATTTTCACTGCAAACATGATGCTAAGCTCTCATATTACAGAGCATATCGAGGCAAGGACTGTCAAAAATGGTTTGCATTAGAATTGCAAAAGATTGCATCCATAGCTGCACAGGAGAAGCTGAACATCAGGCCAATGCAGCCCTTGACTAAAGAGGAACGGCGTTCACATATAGAAAATACTTGCTGCCATATATGTGAAAAAACGTTTGCAGCCGATGAGGAATGAGTCCGGGACCATTGCCACTTAACAGGTAAATACTGAGAAGCATAATTCAATTCATTTCTTCTCATAAATTCTTTTAACAGGAAAATACCGAGGGCCAGCGCATAATGCATGCAATCTGATGTACCAAGATTGCTCCATAGTTCCAGTCATTTTTCACAATTTATCGGGATATGATGATCACTTCATTATTAAGGATATAGCTACATCTATTCCTGGGAAAGTGTATCTCTTACCAATAAACAAGGAAAGATATATCTCGTTCACCAAGCACGCGGACGGTAGCTACATAAAATTCAGATTCATCGATTCCTTCCGTTTTATGGCTGAATCTTTAGATAAGCTATCATCATTGCTGCCGATGGATAAATTAAACACTACAAGATCAGTATGGCAGGGATTTTGATGATGACACTATCAAACTTCTTACACGCAAGGGCGTCTTCCCATATGATTATATTGATGACTGGGATAAATTGGATTTCCGGAACTTGCCAACACAGGAAGCGTTCTACAATAAACTGACTGACAGTGCTATATCTCCTGAGGACAATCATGCTGAAGAGGTCTGGCAAAAATTTGAAATACAAACGCTTGGTGAATATTCAGATCTATACCTTAAGACTGATGTTCTCCTATTGACCGATGTGTTTGAGAACTTTCGAAAAGTGTGCATGAAGACATACAATTTAGATCCAGCACATTATTACACCATGCCAGGCCTAACATGGGATGCTATGCTAAAATACACTAATGTGAAATTAGAGCTGATAACCGACGTAGATATACTGCTATTCATAGAGAGAGGCATTCGAGGTGGTATAAGTCAATGTTCGAACAGATATAGTAAAGCCAATAACAAATATATGGATGATTTAAGCCTGAGGAGAAAGAGAAATACTTGATGTTTTATGATGTGAATGACCTTTATGGATGGGCCATGTCACAGCATTTACCAACCGGATGATGATGATGATGATGATGATGATGATGATGATGGTGATGATGATGATGATGATGATGATGATGATGATGATGATGATGATGATGATGATGATGATGATGATGATGATGATGATGATGATGATGATGATGATGATGATGATGATGATGATGATGATGATGATGATGATGATGATGATGATGATGATGATGATGATGATGATGATGATGATGCCAGCAGATATCATTTCTGTTGGATTAAAGATCTTTCACGCCTTGTATCGAGACAAACTTCGAAACTTAAGTCTAGAGTGTACATATGCGACAGATGTTTGTTCTACTTTTACTCTGAAGAAAAATTAGCATCACACACTCCTGAATGTGAGAAGCAAAATGATCGCAGAATTATATTTCCCTCAGAGGAAATGAAATGGTTGGAATATAAGAATTATAACCATAAGAATCCAGTCCCGTTTTGTGTGTATGCAGATCTTGAGTCAATATTGAAGCCGATTCAGGGAAGCGATCAAAATACACAGCGAATCCAGGAACATGAAGTTCATAACATAGGATTCTATTTCCACTGCAAACATGATGCTAAGCTCTCATATTACAGAGCATATCGAGGCAAGGACTGTCAAAAATGGTTTGCATTAGAATTGCAAAAGATTGCATCCATAGCTGCACAGGAGAAGCTGAACATCAGGCCAATGCAGCCCTTGACTAAAGAGGAACGGCGTTCACATATGGAAAATACTTGCTGCCATATATGTGAAAAAACGTTCGCAGCCGATGAGGAATGAGTCCGGGACCATTGCCACTTAACAGGTAAATACTGAGAAGCATAATTCAATTCATTTCTTCTCATAAATTCTTTTAACAGGAAAATACCGAGGGCCAGCGCATAATGCATGCAATCTGATGTACCAAGATTGCTCCATAGTTCCAGTCATTTTTCACAATTTATCGGGATATGATGATCACTTCATTATTAAGGATATAGCTACATCTATTCCTGGGAAAGTGTATCTCTTACCAATAAACAAGGAAAGATATATCTCGTTCACCAAGCACGCGGACGGTAGCTACATAAAATTCAGATTCATCGATTCCTTCCGTTTTATGGCTGAATCTTTAGATAAGCTATCATCATTGCTGCCGATGGATAAATTAAACACTACAAGATCAGTATGACAGGGATTTTGATGATGACACTATCAAACTTCTTACACGCAAGGGCGTCTTCCCATATGATTATATTGATGACTGGGATAAATTGGATTTCCGGAACTTGCCAACACAGGAAGCGTTCTACAATAAACTGACTGACAGTGCTATATCTCCTGAGGACAATCATGCTGAAGAGGTCTGGCAAAAATTTGAAATACAAACGCTTGGTGAATATTAAGATCTATACCTTAAGACTGATGTTCTCCTATTGACCGATGTGTTTGAGAACTTTCGAAAAGTGTGCATGAAGACATACAATTTAGATCCAGCACATTATTACACCATGCCAGGCCTAACATGGGATGCTATGCTAAAATACACTAATGTGAAATTAGAGCTGATAACCGACGTAGATATACTGCTATTCATAGAGAGAGGCATTCGAGGTGGTATAAGTCAATGTTCGAACAGATATAGTAAAGCCAATAACAAATATATGGATGATTTAAGCCTGAGGAGAAAGAGAAATACTTGATGTTTTATGATGTGAATGACCTTTATGGATGGGCCATGTCACAGCATTTACCAACCGGAGGATTCAAATGGGTTGATGTTCCCAATATTGACGTTTCCGAAATTCCTGATGATTCTCCAACTGGGTACATATTCGAAGTCGACTTGGATTATCTTCAATATCTACATGATAAGCATAAGGACTTACCGTTTTGCTCTTAGAATGCAGCACCACCTGGATCAAAATTAGAAAAGCTTCTGACAACATTACATCCAAAAACTAAATATGTTATACACTACCGAAATTTGAAGCAATGCTTATCACATGGACTCAACCTGAAAAAGTGCACCGGGTTCTTCAATTCGACCCCGGTAGGTAGCACCCCACCAGAGGATAAGGTGCCTTACCCTTTCCCGCACCGAGTAAAATTCTGGAGAACATCTCCATGATTGTGGTTTGGGCAACTGGAAGCTCAATATGAGCTTGCCTGAATCACGCAAGAAACAACCAAGTTTTATACAATTATTAGTGCGTTAGGGGTGGATGTTATTCGTCTCGTTAGTAACGTAGTAAGTAATCCTTTAGTTTACGAGGAGTACAAAAGGCTTAAGGAGTTATTGATTTCTAGCCTTACGGGTAGCGAGAACTGAAAGATCAGGCAACTGCTCTATAAAATGTCCTTGAGAGACGTGCAGCCCTCGCAACTTCTGGGCAAGATGCAAGCCCTTCATAAGGGCCGTTTAAGTGACGAGGTCTTGAAGTCGGTGTGGCTGCAGCGACTACCAGAACATATGCTGGCTATACTCTCGTGCAACCCGGGTGCCGTCGATAGATTAGCTTCCTGCGCCGACTCCATCGCCGAACTTCAGCCTGTGCAGGAAGGGAGTGGTATGAGAAACCCTTTTCTAAATTCCAGTGACTCAGCTTTTAACCGGTTGTCTGAGCGTTGGTCAACATATTCGAGAAGAAGGTAATTCCGTCACAAGTTCCGCCTTCAAGTAGTTGGCGTAGTCGTTCCAAAAGCAAACAGAGGAATGTATTTAAATATAAGAGCACCGCTTGTAAGGTAAATTTATGTTGGTATAATGGACGTTTTGGTAACAAGGCCAAAAGTGTTTACCGCCATGTAACTTTTCTCCCAATTCCAGTGAGGGAAGTTCTAATTATTTTTCGACAAACTAATTGGCCCACCTCCGTTGGCGAGTGGTGGACAGGACCTTTCTAATAATCGCCTCGATATCTTCGACAAATCCAGCAAGCAAATTTATCTTGTCGCCGGGGGGCCACTATTTCTGTTATTTCGGCTACTGCTTTCAACCGGAAGTCCACAGCTAGACTTTGTTTGGGTTCTCCTATTTCAACTCCCCCAATCGGCTTGGCTGACGCCATATATTGACTTAAATACCACCAAACGGATGCAGGCTACAAGCGATCATGAGAAGGACAGCTATAAGAAGATGAATAATGCAGCTTTTGGTAAGACCATGGAAAATGTACGCAAGTATAGTGATATCAAGCTTTGCATGAAGTGGGAAGGTCGCTATGGTGCAAAAGCTCGGATTACGGCACCCAACTTCCACAGTGCAACGATATTTGATGAGAATTTAGTTGCTGTGGAATTAAGGCGACTCAAAATATTATTCAATAAGTCGCTCTATATAGGAATGGCAGTTATGGAAATTTCGAAAATATGCCTCTACGATTTTCACTACAGTTTTATGCAGCGTGAGTATGGAGATAAACGTAAAGTCATGAATACTGATACGGATTCTCTAATATATGAACTTGAAGAGAAAAATGCATATGAGTTTATGGCTGAAAATTTAAACAAATTTGATACAAGTGATTACCCAGAAGATAATGAATTCAATTTACCGCTCATGAATAAAAAGATTTCTGGGTTAATGAAGGATGAGCTGAATGGGAAAATCATTAGCGAATTTGTAAGCTTGCGCTCGAAAATGTACAGTCTGCGTATAAACGCTGGTAAAACTGTAAAAAAAAAAAGCGAAAGGAGTACAGACAAATGTAGTCCAGAGGCATATCAATTTCGAAGACTACGTCGAATGCTTGAATAACGAGCGAATATTAACTGCTAATCAGAGCTCCATACGATCTCATCACCATAACGTATACACTATCAGTCAAAAAAAGATTGCATTGAGTCCCTATGATAATAAGCGCCAAATTATGAGCGGAGCGACGGATACTCTACCATGGGGACATTACTCTATTTCATCAGATCAACAAGTGGCAACCGCAGACAGTATCTAAGTCAAGTGTAAATAATAAATGTATTATAGTTTTACTTTTATTTATTAAAGTAATTTGCATTATAACTACATGTATAAAGTATTATGATTATTTTAAATTGATAAAAGTTTCTTCAAGATATTATAAAACATCTTTGATATTAATCCAAGAATTGTGTTTTGATGAAAATCCAAGCCATTTAACGTAAGCTTTATCTGCACTCTTCTTTAAGATTTTCTCTACGAGATATAGGTTTGGGTGTTTAACTATAAGCAGCTCCAATTCATAAAAGCTTTCTGTGATTGGATTTCCTTGATAATCTTCCAGCCGATATGTGATGGGGTTTGTGTTTTGAACTTTAATAATTTTAAAAATCTCAGCTGTCCAGTTTGGTGTATAGCCTTTCTCAAATATATGCTTGTATTTGCTGATGCGTACAAAATCTCCAACTTTATATTTTGCAGGAACAACAATCTGTATATGACTGTATACAATTGAAAGCAGTTACTTCGCATTGGAGGCGTTGATATCACGTGGTCTCAGTTCGATGTATTCTTGAATTGTATTCAGTGAGCAGTTTCTTTACCATACCAATCCACTGATAAGTTCCATTAAAGCTGAATTCCTTCCACATCATATCCTTTAGAGTTCGGTTAAATCGTTCCACTATTGATGCTTTGAGGAAACTGTACGTAGAGTAATGATTAATTGCATGCTTCAGCATTAGATTTTTGAAGAGGTTGTTGTAGAATTCCTTTCCATCATCAGTCTGCAGGTTTTTAGGTATTTGTCCCTCGCTTAATATAGATTGCATGGCATCTCTTACTTCTACACCAGTTTTTCTTTTAATTGGAATTGCCCACGCATATTTGGAGAAGGTATCAATTACTGTTAGCAGATAGCGGTAACCCTTGTTCACATACTTGTAGGGATCCATTTCAACCAAATCTGCCTGCCACAAGTCATCTAGTCCTTTGATAATCACACGACGTCGTTTAAAATTTTTTTTCGCTGGTTTATGCAGCTCATTTACCACTTGTCTCTTACTCATCACAATTATAAGTGAAACAGATTTCTCAAGAGTTTTTACTCATATACACCATCTTTTCGTGTCAAGTCTTTCTTATTTATTACTGAAGTAAACAGGTAGTTCTCAATCTTTGCGATTTCATCATTGATATATGGCGTTAAATTTGTCACCTCCATATTAATAGTTTTTTTTATTTCTTCAACACTAATTTTAATTTTCTTGTCAACATAGGCTTTGGTAGTGGCATCATCATTTTCAAGGGGTTCACCAAGTCGTTTTATATACTTTGAGTTTAGATCGTAGTCGCCGTTTATCGTTAAATTAAATCCAATACCCCGCTCTCCTTGTTCACCAGCTGGACCCTGAGCTCCTTGTTTACCAGCTGGTCCTTGAGTTCCTTTTTTACCGGCTGGCCCCTGAGCTCCTGTTGGTCCACGTTCACCTGCTTTCCCAAGATATCCTCGCTTAGAGAAACGTCCAAACTTGTCAACGCTCATCTGTAGATAGAGATGAAGTATGGTAATCAAGTAGTATTTAAACTATAATATCTGATTCTCGCAACTCCTCCAGGACAGATAAAATTTCATTGTTGTGACTGGTGTTTTGCAGCCTGCTTTGATGCCATTAGAAGGCGCAGTCTATCCATTAATTCATTTGGATCATCCCAGTAAATGTGATCAATGTTTTCTTTAGGCAGACGCATTAGTCCCATGCCTTTATGCTGTATAAGTTTACAGCTTTATACTTAGCCGCTCTAGTACCATTTATGTGTCCATCCTCAGCATAGTCACGTTTATATGCATTGATATCTCTCAAAATAGATCCATAATTAGTTAAATCCTCTTTAGTATAAAGACTTCTTACAGGATCCTTCATAAATAGCAGCTCGCATAACCCCAAAATTGTTTAATAGCTCTTTCCCTTGATAACAATATTTCCTACATCATCAACATCAAACGTTGAATTACCGATTCTCCACGCGTTGTCATCATAGTAAACTCCATAGGTTGGATCAATTTTAGGGCTATTATCAGTGTATCCAGACGTATCGGGGGAGGTGACAGGAGGCATTCCAGTCAATGTTCTTGAATGTTTGTTGAATGTTGCGAATTCTTCTTCAGATGTTAAGGAATAATCCCCATAATTTATAGGTGTGCTACTAGCATCCATTTTCACATATTTTCGTTTTGGAGGAGTAAAAGGTTCCACAATGCCATTGGTTTCTTCTTTTGCTTCTTCTTCTTCTTCTTCTTCTTCTTCTTCTTCTTCTTCTTGTTTTGCATCTTTTGTCTCAAACTTGGCTATATCCGGTGGCTCGTATTTGACTGTTCTAACAAGCTCTTTTAAGGGTTTAGTGATCGGCTTAAAGGTTTCTTCAAGTTGAGCTGCTGCTTCAATCCCTCCCATTCTTAGGGCTTTTAATTTTCTTCGCACTGCATTCCTTGTCTCGATAATTTCTTTTAATAGATTTTCATTCATCTTCGTTATTAACTGAATAACAGCTTTTCAAACAACTCTGGTAACAGCTTAACAGCTTTCCAAACAGCTCTGATAATAGCTTAACAGCTTTTCAAACAGCTCTGATAACAGCTTAACAGCTTTTCAACAGCTCTGATAACAGCTTAACAGCTTTCCGAACAGCTCTGATAACAGCTTAACAGCTTTTAAAATAACTCTGATAATAGCTTAACAGGTCTGATAACAGCTTAACAGCTTTTAAACAGCTTTTCAAACAGCTCTGAGAACAGCTCAACAGCTTTTCAAACAGCTCTGGTAACAGGTGCACAGCTTTAGTCTACTCAGCAGCTCCACGGGATTGGGTGTGCTTTCGGCTGAGTTACAACTTCGACTTATGAATATTTTGCATGTTTCATCCTTTTATAGTACAATGAAGGTATCAAATCCTTTACGGTAGCGTCCTTGTTTAATGAACTGTCCTTATCAATCATCAAGAAACCATATTCATCCTTCCAACATGTAGCACAGGCTCTTCGAAATGTAACAAACTTCATGTCTGTATTCACATGATCATTATTGATATGTTTCAAATTCAAGTCATCTTGCACTCTTCTAACAAACTCTTTTAGGGGTTTAGTGATTGGCTTAAAGGTTTCTTCTAGTTGAGCTTCTGCTTCAATCCTTCCCATTTTTAGAGCTTCTCGCTAGTACAATGAAGGTATCAAATCTTTAATGAAGGTATCAAATCCTTTACTGCAGCCTCCGTTGTTTAATGAGCTGTCCTTATCAATCATCAAGAAACCATATTCATCCTTGCAACATGTAGCACAGGCTCTTCCCATTTCTCTACAGCAGAACCAAGGCGGCATCATGAGGTCATGCTGATATCTAAAACTTCCACTCTAAAGAAAACAGCAAAACCAAGGCATGCTGCTAGTATCCGCAAAAGCATCTCAGGCAACCTCACAATGGTGTATCCAAGACCCAATTGTGCATCCAAGGTATAATCCAGTACAGTCAAAAGCCGATGGTAGATCCAGTACAGTCAAGAGCCAATGGTGCATCCAAGGCATAAACCAGTACCATCAATACACAAACCAACATTATGGACTCAAGAACCAAGACATGCTGGTAGGTCCGGCTAAGGTCGCTAGGGTACCTTACTCAAGAAATGGCGTTTGCGCCCAAACAGATGTCGCTACGTATATTCGCTAATGTCTCACTGACATCTTCTAGAATCTGTTCATGGTGATGTCATGTTGTGAAATTCGAATGATGCTGATATCTACAACTTCCCTGCTAAGAAAACTTATTTAGGTGCAGCAAAACAATGATGACGTCATGCCGATATCTAGAACTCTCCCGCTAATAAAAGAAAACAGCAAAACCAAGCCATTCTGGTAGTTCCGGCTAAGGCCGCTAGGGTACCTTATTCAAGAAATGGCGTTTGCGCCCAAACAGATGTCACTAATATCTCGAAAACCACAGCCCGTAGAGGATTTCCGATGAAAACTCCCACTCCACACCGCCAAGAATCCATTTCCATGAGCAAAAATAACTTGAATTATCAATACGCTAATATCTCGAAAACCAGAGCCCGTAGAGGATTTCTGATTAAAATTTCATTACCCCCCCCCCCCTCCCTATCTTTACTAACCCCCACATACCATCCCTCTAGAATCCATTGGCATGAACAAAAATTTCCTACTATTAACTTTAATTATTAGTTCAGAGCCAAAAGCCTACTTTTAGGCGCTCAAGAAAAATCAATTATTACTAATATTAATTCAAAACCAGGAGGAACACTTCAAAACAACAAAAGCCTACATTTAGGCGCACCACACATCCAAAAAAGTGAAACAAAAAACTTCCCAAAACCGTAGCATGCTTCCACGTGTGTGCAAGAGTGTAGCAAAAAACTACCCAAAACCGTAGCATGCTGCCACGTGTGGGCCAAAAGTGAATCGTACCACACACCCAAGAAAGCCGTAGTACCGGAGCATGCTGGTAGTATCGGCTAATGCCGTTAGGGTGTAGTCAATACCAAATGACACACACACACACACACACACACACACACACACACACACACACACACACACACACACACACACACACACACACACACACACAAGAAAACCGTAGTACCGGAGCATGCTGGAAGTACCGGCTAATGCCGCTAGGGCGCAGTCAAGACCAAATGACACATCCCGGTAGTACCGGCTAATCTCGCTAGGGTGCAGTCAAGACTCAATGGTGCTTCCAGGACATAAACCAGTACAGTCAAGACACACCGGAGCATGCTGGTAGTATCGGCTAATGCCGCTAGGGCGCAGTTGCTGCATAGTACTGAAAGTGATCTCGTATCCCCAAAACTCGAGATGAAAAACTTAATGTCAACTTAGAGACTACGAGTCAGATGAAAAATAAGCGAACTCCAGAAACAAAATCGAATTCCTATGTTAATTCCCTATGCTGGAGCGTGCTAAAAGTGGTCTCGTATCCCCAAGACTCGAGATGAAAAATAAGCGAACTTCAGAAACAAATTCGAAATCCTATGCTATTTCCCTATGCTGGAGAGTGCTAAAAGTGGTCTCGTATCCCCCAAGTTGGTCTCGTATTCCCAACATCCAAGACATAAACCCATACAACCAAGACACAAACCCACATTTAGTATGGACTCAACCCACCTAGCGACGGTGGCGCCAATTGTGGCGAAATCCTGGGGGCTTAAAAAAGTGATCTGGTACCCGCATAGTTTATCTACTAAGATCTCTACAAAATTTTCCTTTTTGTTTTCTTCTTTTTTGGTTATCATTACATTTCTCTAATTACGTGGTGCCGATAATTCTTTACACCTGTTCTTTAATTTATTTTCTCAAAAAGATTATTGACGAAAAGAACAAAACTACTTATTGACGGGCATGGTCAAAGTGGAGGATCCACCGAAGAGGCGCCTCCCAAATGGTCCGCTTGCTAATCTCTTCGTTCTAAAAAGAATTGTTATCCAAATGATAATTTTAACTGTAATATTATTTCAAGTCGCGTTAGCTGTGTACTGTAAAATTATCTTTTAACGATGTCAGTGCATTCCGTCTTTAAATTTCACACAAAAAAAACGTCTTGCATTTTCAAATCCGGAGCGAGCTCAAAGCCTACCGTCTGATGACTAAATCAATACAATAATTATTATTGGCATCCAATGCGTTTAGCATAATTCTTAAACTAATTGATTCAAACAAACATTTACTGCGCCCTATCCTGCAGCAAGTTGGCTTCCGACATTGATTTTATACATATAGATATGGCACCACCCAGCACAAGATGTTGTTACATATTCTCTCTGAGTCGCCACTGTAGTACTTTTTCATCTGCTCACCAAAAGGTCCGCCATCTGTTAGCAAAACTTGGCGAATATTAGGATAATAAGTTGTCTTCGGTTATAACTAGTGCCATATCACAGGAAAGAATTTAATCTAATTTTGTTTTTTCAATCTTTCTTTATCTAATGATGTGTAGAAATGTGGAAAAAATCTGTAATAAAGAAATTTAAAGGCATATCTTGATTAGTATCAAGATGATTTAAACGATTTGGCAGATGTGTATCATACGGGATTTAAGTGAAAAGAATCTCACACTTCGCTTTCTCAGCAGAAAGTTGCAGAACATACAAAATTCCTATTTAGGCACTGGAGGCCTCCAAGAAATTTTTCGATCGGATTTTCGATAGAATTTCTGCGATCTACCTTTTCACATCTGGTTGTTGACTGGTGCATTGATTTTTCGTTAATAATTTGAAATATTTTCTGCCAAGCAATTTGTTTAGCTTGATGAAATTTCTTAGAACTTTTGATTCGGATCGCGGTATACAGAAATCAATACTTATGAGCGTAACAAACATTTTTTTTTCTTATAAATTACTGGAAATTTTTCTTCAGAGTTCTTATGCATATTGGTTGCCGAGACCGATGTAATAAAGTTGGATTGATTCAGGTGCTGAGCCTAGATAGAACATTCTTTTGTTTTTCTAAGAAATATAGTGGCAACAACTGGAGACAACAAAAAGGTCAGACTTAATTGGTTAATGGAATTGGCATACCAGTCAGTGAAATTCGACTTTTGAGGACAGGTGTTTCATAAAGGAATTTATTTAAAAAACCATAGGTACATATTACGTATACGGTATATCTACGAGTAATTTTATTCATTAAAATTAATATACACACACATGTGCTCATAGATAGATGGGATTTTGTATTTTGGGACTATTATTGAATCTGGGATTTTAAAATTTATGTTCCCAAGTACAGTTGATCAACAATCAGCATTGAAAATATAGATATATGTGGGTATTTATTAACTAATATACACAATATCCCTGCAAATTTTGATCGCAAGGCGAAGGTGCAATATACATACATAGGTACATATAAGCCTTGCTAATTTTTATTGTGAAGTTACTTTTTAAATATCTTTGTATTTTATTTTTATACTGTGTAATTTTTCCCGTATGTTTAATTTCAAAATGCCAACAACATTTTCATGTTCTTATAAGGATTGTCTTAATGTTTATAAACCAAGTTCCTTCATTTCTTTCTTCAAAATACCAAAAGACTGCAGTAAAGAAGTATTTTTAAAGCATTCGGGTAATATTTATTTAGAGATTAAAAGCAGGGTAGAGAAAACCCTGTATTTTTGCGAAAATCATTTTTACGAGAGCCATTTAAAACATTTGTCTACTAAAAAAGTTTTAACTGAAGATGCTCTTCCGAAGCCATATACAATCGATTTGGCTATTGACAATCAACCGAATTTCTGCCTGACAAATCAATTTCATGTTGTTCCTTCGATAACTAAACCAGCTCGTATAAAAATTACAGCTATAATAAAATCATTTTTTTTTTATTTTTTTTTTATCAAAAAAAAAAAAAAAGCGTCTGGCACATACTAGCAGCAAAAAAACTGTCTGATAATAATGAAATTATATTATTCAATGTTTATATGCTTATAAAAAGTAATAAAAAAGAAAAAAAATCGAACTAAAATCATTTTGGAAACTGCTTTGTTTACCTGTGGAACGGAATGGACACAGGTAAACGCAACCCCTCTCACCAAACAGATGGGCCGCCGCATAGCTATTGAGATGGTGACGCTGCTAGCACTCATACTAGGTATATGTAAGAATTTTTAATGGTCTACAACTGGCTACTGCGAAACGAACCTGTTGACGCGCTGGCTGACGGGAAGCATTGCAAAATTGACGCGATTTTGAAATTACAATAAACCATTCCTAATTTGAAAATAATTTATTTATTTAGCTAAGGTACCTATAATATATATAAGTTACTGAAATAATGTGTCAAATAAAATATGTATTAAATTACATACGCATTAATTTAAATAATAATTTCTTGTAGAACAGAAGGAATACAAAATTCAACAAAAAAATCTCTTACGAAGTACTTCTATATATATATATATATCTCATAAAAACAAATTTATTGAGAAAAAATCTGAATTCTTTTGAATGCCTTTGTTACATTTTTTCCACATTCCTAGACATTGTTAGATAGGGAAGAAGAAAAACATTTGTTATAGAATATCCTCATATTTTACAATTTTTACTAATATATGGCGCAATCTGTAAACAAAATTTCAGTCATTCGGTAAAAATGTCGCCTCTGTTTTCTAATGTGGTACAAGTAAGGACATCTGTCGAGAAGATGTAACAGATTTGGTGGCATATCTATATGTATAAAATCAATGCTTCCGATGAGTATACGTTTATCACTTACTCTTAAGTCGAGAAAGAATGTTCTCACAGAGAAATTTCAGATGACCTACGGTCGAACTTGCACGGGGCACTAATGGCATTTCTATAACAAAATCATGTTGAGGCACATCTTGGATATCGGTGGAGCATCCCCCAACGAATGTTGAACCTCACATCAGACTGATGCATTTGTAGCACATTACCTATTTTAATTTATATTGCGGAAACTCAATTTCCTTAAAACGTAGTAGTGAAGCGAAATTTTTCACAGCACCAACATCAATTATTTTCTTTGTGCACTTCTCGAGATGTTTGTTTGGTGATATTCTAGCTAGAGTTGCGTATTTGATAGATTCGTGGAGACGGTTCTTCAATTCTTGTCATTTCCTCATTGTTTTTTAATATTTTCAATAGATAGGGAAACAACTTTTGTGTTGAGGAATATTTTCAATATTTTCACCGTTCCTCGAAGTTGAGTTGATATTTTCTCCTAATTCACGAATCCTTAAAAGTGTTACAACTTATACATACGATAGTAGTTGTTCTATGCCGATACAAGATCACTTTTTTAAGCCTCCAGGATTTCACCACAGACGGCGCCACCGTCGCTAGGTGGTTTGAGCCCATGCTAAATGCAGGTTTGTGCCTTAGCTGTATTTCTTTGTGTCTTGGATACCCCATCGTGTCTTGGGTGCACCATGGAGTCTCGACTGCGCCCTAGCGGGATTAATCGGTACTACCGGGATGTATCATTTGATCTTGACTGCACCCTAGCGGCATTAGCCGGTACTACCAGCATGCTCCGGTACTACGGTTTTCTGGGATAGATATGTGGTGCGCCTAAATGTAGGCTTTTGGTTTTGAACTAATATTAGTAATAATTAAAGTTAACGCTAGGAAATTTTTGTTCATGCCAATGGATTCTAGATCGTTGGGGTGGGCATATTAGGGGGGACGAAATTTTCATCAGAAATCCTCTACGGGCTCTGGTTTTCGAGATATTAGCGATTTAACCTTTTCAGATATAGTTAATATTATTAACAATTCAAGCTACCTAGGATAGTTTTGTTCATGTCAATAGATTCTAGAAGGTGTTATAGGGGCGGGGGATAGAGGGGGGATAAAATTTTCATCAGAAATCCTCTACGGGTTATCGTTTTGTTTCTCGCATTCGGGAGTGTGTGATGTTAATTTTTCTTCAGAGTAAAAGTAGAACAAACATCTATCACATGTATACACTCTATGGCCATGTTTTGAAGTTTGTTTCGATACAAGGCGCGCGAAAGATCTTTAATCCAGCAGAAATGATATCTGCTGGACTCATCATCATCATCACGTATGCATTAGCGGGAGAGTTCTAGATATTGGCATGACGTTATCATGGTTTTGCTGTTTTCAAATCCTGCGCGTTTTCTTAGCAGGAAAGTTGTAGAAATCAGCATTATTCGAATTTCACAACATGATAAATCGAGGTTTCTCCAGTTGAGTGGAAGTCTTAACTGACCAGGTTTGATGCGTGGATTCCGGTAGTACTGGATACTCATATATGTCCCAGCTGCGGAATGTTATTTGTATCGGGCGACCTCTCCCGATAATTTTAAATAGTTGCAGCTTTTCATCATCGGATACTGTAACATGCGGAATGCTCCATTGAAGTTTGGTAATTTCAATTTTCACCACATAAGTGGGTGATATATTGGCATTATCTTCCGTCCTGCTCCGGATCAATATGAGTTCATGTTTGGAATTTATCAGAATTTTCTTGTAATCTTCAGCAAATCCCAATAAATATTTCAGAGGTACACAATAGTTAAACAGTCCATTGGCTGGTATAACGGATGAATCTGGTGACCAGCTGCCGTTGAGTAGTATCCTGCTTATATTTGCATTTAGCGATACGTAGTTTTTTAATGTTGTCGCAATCCCAAGATTTCTTGTGCGATCGATTTCCACTGCATTCAAGTCATAGCGTATTTCCTCAAAAATAAATGGTAGAGCGTTGTTAGCTAATTTTGCAGTTGCTGAAACGGTTCCATCCAGCTTTGTTAGCGACCCCTCAATATAAAGAAAACTCCTGCTGGGTAGAAGATTTAAGTTCTGATGTTGTACAGAGATACGGATTTCATCGCTGTTTTTAAATGATGTTAGAAATGGTGAATAGGAGTGATGTTTAAATTTAGTAACACTGTTATCAAAGCGAGCGTCTGGTGCAATATCTAGTATTCCTTTATTCATTGTTTCAGCGTTAAGCCTATCGATTGTAAATATGCTGTATTTGCAGGTTTTAATTTAGGTCTTGATCGCTTCAAGGTTGTCCGCTGACTAATGATCTTGTCTGCTCCGAACTCGTATTTATCATAATTGTATATCAACATGCTGAGGCTTCAAATGTAACCTGATGGTTATAGTCTCTCCTCTGAAGTTGATTAAGTCACCGTCTTGATCAAGGAGCTTCAATGTTGGAGAACTTATACGTTTGGTGTTCACAGGCAAACAGATTACATTTTTGGGTACCTCCACTATCTTATACCCAGGTCCCACGTTCGGGGAAAACTCGTGGAGAGTGTGTACTTGTGTGTTGTTGAAGAATGATCCTGATATAATATTACATTCGATGCGTATACTATTTACTTTAATGATGTTGACTGGCAACTCTGATGTATGCACTATATTAGTAGATAAGTTTCTTTTACTGAATCCTAGCAGAGGAGCTATGGATCTCTGTTTTTCAAAATGTATTTCTTCAGTTGCCTTAACTTCACTCGTCAATGTATTACTGTTAGCCTTTATCGCAACCTTTATCCTTTTCCCTCCTTTATCCAAGTATCCTTTGCTATATCATCAATCTGATAGGATCCAACAGGTATCTCACCAACCTCATTCCCTACATGAACCAGATTACTGCTCACATCAATATTTGGTATAGAGTTGTATGTTTGAAAATCAAATAATCCACAAACATAATCCGTTGCTAGCTCCAGCGGGGGAAAGTACTCAGCAGTGAGTAGAGATGAATTTCCCGTCAGAGTAAGTGTTAATGACATGGCGGTTGTTAATGAACTGTCACAATTTCAAAATAGATACATTTATTTATAGATAATAATTAATGGCTATAACAATTATATAAAAACTCTAAACATAAATGACCACAAATTACTGCATCATAGTTCTGATAAGAACTGTAGTTGTACGTAATATTACTACCCAGTAGTGTGTGAGCTCCCTTGGTGGTTGGAGATTGCCAAAGCTATCAAAGTATTCGATGTTTTCACCTTTCTTGTAGTACGCTACCCAGTGTGTACCTACTCCAGTTGAGATGTCCAAGTTAACAATACCGCTGTCTCGCTTCCATGGCTTTTTAGGTAGATTATCACGCATAAATACTCCTCTGAAGTGCGGCAAGTGTGTGGTATACTTGTGAAGATCCAACTCGTTTAGCGGTCGTTTGGGTAGCGTCTTTAATAGTTTTTTGGTTTAGGTTGTAGATAGAGTCCAAGTCCTTTTCCGCACGGCTTCAACAACAGCCAGTTTCCATCTTTACCAACCGCTATAGTTTCCATTGCTTGATTATGATGTTTGCTTTCTTCCAATTTTGCCTTTGCAGCACTGGTATCATTTACTGCTTTAGCTATGCCTGTTGCACCTCCCGATAGTGCTCCTAATGCTGAAAGCCCAGCAAACAACGGGATGAGGAACGGAAGTGCTCCGCCAACCTTTGGTACAGGTACCACTCGTGGAGTTTTAATTGATTTCTTCTTTCTTTTCACAATATTTTTAGCTGCACTAAGAGCTATTTTTGTAGCTTCCATCAAGTCTTTTGGTTTTGTGATTGTTAAAATCTTACGTGCATTTCGTACTGCTTCTCGGAATATGGGTTGGCGTTTATTTTTAACCTTAAGACCCATACCTAGCTTAATTTTAGCCTTCATTGCGTTTGCTATAAGCCAGGCGTTGGCACGTTCACTCAAATTTGCATCCGTAGATGTTGCACGCTGCCAGACTTTTTCAGCTAATATTTTATCAGCTATAAGTCGATCACTTGTATCTTTATTTCACGAGTATGCTATATCGTGTTCCTTGCAGGCTGCATTCAGTGGATTAATGCCCGGATCTCCTCTCGCCAATGTTTGTTCATTGTACTATAAAAGGAAGAAACATGCGAAATATTCATAAGTCGAAGTTGCAACTCAGTCGAAAGCACACCGAGTCCTGTGGACCTGCTGAGTATATCAAAGCTGTTCACCGATTATCAGACCTGTTTGAAAAGCTGTTAACCTGTTATCAGAGCTGTTTTAAAGGCTGTTAAGCTGTTATCAGACCTGTTAAGCTGCTATCAGAGCTGTTACGCTGTTATCTGAGCTTTTTAAAAGCTGTTAAGCTGTTATCAGAGCTGACTGAAAAGCTGTTAAGCTGTTTGGAAAACTGTTAAGCTGTTATCAGAGCTGTTTGGAAAGCTGTTAAGCTGTTATCAGAGCTGTTTGGAAAGCTGTTAAGCTGTTATCAGAGCTGTTTGAAAAGCTGTTACGCTGTTACCAGAGCTGTTCGGAAAGCTGTTAAGCTGTTATCAGAGCTGTTAAGCTGTTATCAGAGCTGTTTGGAAAGCTGTTAAGCTGTTATCAGAGCTGTTTGGAAAGCTGTTAAGCTGTCATCAGAGCTGTTTGAAAAGCTGTTAAGCTGTTACCAGAGCTGTTCGGAAAGCTGTTAAGCTGTAATCAGAGCTGTTTGGAAAGCTGTTTACCTGTTATCAGAGCTGTTTGAAAAGCCGTTATTCAGTTAATATCGAAGATGAATGAAAATCTATTAAAAGAACTCATCAAGACAAGGAATGCAGTGCGAAGGAAATTTAAAGCTCTAAGGATGGGAAGGATTGAAGCAGAAGCTCAACTTGAAGAAACCTTTAAGCCAATCACTAAACCCTTAAAAGAGTTTGTTAGAAGAGTCAAATACGAGCCACCGGATATAGCCAAGTTTGAGACAAAAGACAAAAAAGAAGAAGAAGGACAAGAAGAAGAAGAAGTAGAAGAAGAAGAAGAAGAAGAAGAAGAAGAAGAAGAAGAAGAAGAAGGTGAAGAAGAAGAAGAAGAAAAAGAAGAAAAAGCAGAAGAAGAAGAAGCAAAAGAAGAAGCCAATGACATTGTGGAACCTTTTACCCCTCCAAAACGAAAATATGTGAAAATGGAGGCTAGTAGCACACCTATATATGATGGAGATTATTCCTTAACATCTGAAGAAGAATTCGCAACACCTAAACATGCAAGATCATTGACAGGAAGGTCTCCTGTTACCTCCCCCGATACGTCTGGATACATAGTTTCAAACTATTTAAAGCTGTTCACTGTTAATAGCCCTAAAATTGATCCAACCTATGGAGTTTATTATGATGACAACGCGTGGAGAATTGGTAATTCAACGTTTGATTTTGATGATGTAGGAAATATTGTTATCCAGGGGAAGAGCTATAAAACAACTTTGGGGTTATGTGAGCTGCTATTTATGAAAGATCCTGTAAAAAGTCTATATACTAAAGAGGATTTAACTAATTATGGATCTATTTTGCGAGATACCAATGCATATAAACGAGACTATGCTGAAGATGGGCAAATAAAGGGGACTAGAGCGGCTAAGTATAAAGCTATAATCAGTAACCTTATACAGCATAAAGGCATGGGACTAATGCGTCTGCCTAAAGAAAACATTGATCACATTTACTGGGATGATCCAAATGAATTAGTGGATAGACTGCGTCTTCTAATGGCATCAAAGCAGGCTGGAAACACCAGTCACAACAATGAAATTGTATCTATCCTGGAGGAGTTGCGAGAAGCAGATATTATAGTTTAAATACTACTTGATTACCATACTTCATCTCTATCTACAGATGAGCGTTGACAAGTTCGGACGTTTCTCTAAGCGAGGATATCTTGGGAAAGCAGGTGAACGTGGACCAACAGGAGCTCAGGGACTAGCCGGTAAACAAGGAACTCAAGGACCAGATGGTAAACAAGGAGCTCAGGGTCCAGCTGGTGAACAAGGAGAGCGGGTTATTGTATTTAATTTAACGATAAACGGAGACTACGATCTAAACTCAAAGTGTATAAAACGACTTGGTGAACCCCTTGAAAATGATAATGCTACTACCAAAGACTATGTTGACAAGAAAATTAAAATAAGTGTTGAAGAAATAAAAAAAACTATTAATATAGAGGTGACAAATTTAACGCTATATATCAATGATGAAATCGCGAAGATTGAAAACCATCTGTTTACTTCAGTAATAAATAAGACAGACTTGACACCAAAAGATGGTGTATATGAGTAGAAACTCTTGAGAAATCTGTTTCATTTATAATTACGATGAGTAAGAGACAAGTGGTAAATGAGTTTCATAAACCAGCGAGAAAAATTTTTAAACGACGTCGTGTGATTATCAAAGGACTATATGACTTGTGGCAGGCAGACTTGGTTGAAATGGAT